>SNQJ01S0025131.1:86944-127210 GCA_010110895.2 Picea sitchensis
ACATATGTTAAGTAACACATGCGGGCACACCGGTTGGGTGGCCCTTCCCAAGGCTTTACCCTGCCCGGAGGTCACGGGGTCGACTCCTGCCAAATGCAAAGATTTTAAACCAATATACATGTGACACGTGGCGGCCATTGATTGGGCCACGTGTCGCCAACCCGTTCACTGCAAACAAGCCATGTCACATGCCAACTGTCCAAATAGTTGCCTTCCATGTGTCGTACAGCCTGCCACATGTCGTACGGCCTGCCACGTCAGCGTCCGTATGGACTGTACAGTCAGCATCCCTTTTTTTTGCTTGTTTGTCATTTTGAACAAAATGCGATATCTCTCACTCCCGATGTCCGTTTGAACCCAAACAAGTTGCATTGGGTTCGTAACGACGATTCCTATACTCTAGTTCGATTTGAAGTGATTCCAAGCACTTTTAATTTTTGAGCAAAATTTGATCCCCTGGATCAGCCGGAGCGTCGAAGTGTTGGTTTGCCGAA
Source organism: Picea sitchensis (assembly GCA_010110895.2). Classification (NCBI taxonomy): domain Eukaryota; kingdom Viridiplantae; phylum Streptophyta; class Pinopsida; order Pinales; family Pinaceae; genus Picea; species Picea sitchensis. The sequence continues at coordinate 87,439 of SNQJ01S0025131.1, forward strand.
ATTTTAAAAACACCAAGGATTAAAGGGTAAAACATGTTTTATTTGACGTAATTAATGGTAAGTAATCTCTCTGAGAGTTCGGCCTTGAGGACATTCTAAGACCTTTAACGCAAAACTCACGAAGCCCCGAAGTTCCGGAGTTCTGAAGCACTTAAACTTAAAAAAGATCATCAATCGTGGTTAATTAAAACGAAAACAATCAATTAAAGGATGGTTAAATGCTCTGTGAATTCGACCTTTGGGAGATATCTAACATTCCTCATTCAAAACTCTTGAATGTCAAAGCGCCTAAATCGTTTATCCTCATTAATCACGATCATTAAAGGTGTATTTAACGTGGTTAAGGTAAAATATTTGAAAATCTTACGACCGTCAGGTAATAAATTTGACAGATTTGGCATGATTACCCTGTCATTTGATTAAATGTAAAGATAATTATTGTTTAGTGTTTTTATTTAATAAAAGCATTTTGAACTTCATATCATTTTTGCATTCGCATTCATAACTTTCTCTTTCAGTGGTTTGGACTCACAGATTTTTACTTCTCGCGGGAGGGCTAACAATGGAAAACTGAAAATTATGGCACCGTGTAAAGCAAGAAAGAAGTAAGATCCATTTTCAAAGGAACTAAACCCAAATTCGGAAATTTGTTCAGATATTATCGCTTGCTTGACGGATGTCATTAAATCCGTACGCATTTTACTATAGAGTGGGTTCCTATAATTCATGAAGTTGCAGAGGGTTATACTTTTGATTGGGGAAAAATGTTGTCGGATAACCTAGCCAAACAAATAGGGGATTACAGAACCTAGAAATCCAAAGGAGAGCATGCTCCCTTCTATATGTTTGCATATATTATGGATGCAATTTGTTTCAGAACCCCATCTCTTCTTATAAATTGGAGTTGGAATCTCACTATCATCGAGCCTATACATTTATATCATTCTAAATTATGGGAGGAAAATGAAAAATATTGTTTTTATGATATTTTTCACCACATAATCATCCCAATTCATGCATCCTTTTATGTTCAACCTCCTCCCAGAATTTTCGAACAAAGTATGGGGAATCTGGGTGTTATTTCAGACTGGTACATTGAGGAAATATTTTCTTACATCGTAGTTTTTGGTTGTTTCGCATCTCCAAATTCTCTTCCCATATTTCTACCAGACAGACTTGTTTGCAAAGAAGTAGCCTATCAGATTGTTTCAGCATGAATCACTAAAGAACTAAAGGCTGCACAGAAAAGAGTTTGGTTGGCCTATCCTTTGTAACACACCTGACCTTCTGCTCGTCCAGATATTTCCAACCACAGCCTCCATGCTCAAAAATGAGCTCAGAACTAGAAGATATACCTTTCTGAAGTTCTTCGAGTGTTCATCGGTTCAGGGCCACATGGCATCCACGTGAATCCACCTCACATGTATTGTCTCCAGATTCCTTCATCCACGGTGGAACTCCATCCACCGTCTAATCCCACAACTGGACTCAATCTTCGTCTAAAACGCAGGTGTCTAACACACGGGTGTCTAACATACAGGCCAACAAGATCTTCATCACTTCGATGCTTCAGCGTTGAATGCCTCCTTACTTTCTATGCGCAAGACCTTCCCGAGTCCCGAACTCCCGAAGTCATGTAAGCTTTCCACGTGGCTCGGGTCTTCAGACCTTTTGGTCTCTTTACAACACTACACCTGAATCCTCCGGAGTCATGAAGTCCTAGACTCTCGGAGTTCTGGTCACTTCACCAACTACTTTGGCTAGGCGTCTCGTACCTAGGGCTAACACGTGGAAGGGGCCAGGGGTGACACATTTCACGTTATAATGGGTCTATAGGGTATGTGATACGCACGAATCTGGGTGACACATGGCACGTCAAAATTGGGTCCACATCACCCTGGGTGACGACACTGCGCCATGTCACTCCAAATTGGCATCCTTCTAACATTCCTCGGATCTCACGGTCAAAATCTGGCCACGTAGATCCATGGATCTATGGCTCCTGTTACTTTGGGAATTCAGTGTCTGGAAGTTTTGTGATCCAAATTCCTCTTTTCTCCCGAATTTGGTCATCGTCGGGCTGACCACAGCCCATATCTGATGGTCAGGAAAAGTCTCGAAGCATTATAGAATCGATCACTCTCGTTAATTTTGGCTTCGGATCCTTTTGACACACCAGAAATCAACTTTCCTCGGAGTGCCCAGTCTTTGGACTCAAATATCTAGTGCCACGCGTCCCTGTATATCGACAACTGAGATGGATCCTGAAGAGTCTGAGGACTGACGGTCCTCATTACTTAGTGACTTCGACCTTCGGGGGTTTTGGTGTCACAACACCCTTATCCTCCTGAAGCGGTCAATGTCAGGTTGACTACATCGTAAATCTGACAGCTAGGATGGGACCTGAAGGATCCCCAGATCTACGGTCCTAGTCACTTCGCAAATTTGGCCTTCATGAGTTTTGACATTACAACATCCTTGTTCTCCCGAAGCGGTCAACGGTCAATGTCGGGTTGACTTTGTCGTAGATCCAACGGGTAGGAGAGAACCTGAAGGATCCCCATATCAATGGTCCTGGTCACTTCGCGGCTCCGGCCTTTGGTATTTTTGATTCACTGCCACTCCATTTTCCTGAAGCGGGACTTCGTCGAAGTACCATGTGCAGGTCCCTTCTCCTAAATGATCAGACGGTAGGTTGGGCTCTTAACAATCTCCCCCAAATTTACGGCTCTCCTTCACTTCGTAACTTCGGCGTTCGGTGATTTTGATGCTATAGCATCTCCATTCTCCCGAAGTGGAACTTTGTTGAAGTACCATACGCGAAACCTTCCACTAGACTATCGTACGGTCGAGAAGGGGCCCCAACGGACTCCCCAGATCAAAAAATCACAACCTTTCACGACTCCGGCATTCAAGTTTTTTTGACAGCTATGAAGTTTGACATCCCAGGGCTTCGAGCTCCCGAAGCTCTGAATCCATCAAGAGCTATCTCCTTTCGAACTTAGCGCAGGGCTCCTAGACCCTTGTCATATGGAACCTCCAAATATTCTCGTAGTTACACGCATGACTCTTGGCCAGGAATTTTTCAAGGTCATGGGAATGAGCCCTTGGTCACACAGGTGAAAGCTCTGAAGGAGGTACCCTCCTTCCACATAGTTTCAACTCAGTATTCCCGCGAAGGAGAAATTCGAGGGATCGGTAGGGCTTAAGCATTCCAGTTAACCCCATCTCAAATTATTTGGTCAGTTGGACCACCAAAGTCACAAAGATCGAACATCCAAATAGTATACCACCAATCAAATGCAATATTTTACAGAATGATGATAAACAACATTATCATCCATTTCACGCAAAGCACGAGTTATCACATTTACAGATAATCAAATCATGCTTTTCAATTCTAGGATATCGGGCATAAAAATACTTATCTATTACAGTTGATCACCAACCGACGAACTGTGGGTGTTTGTCTCTCCACCCAACCATAAGCTCAGAGGCATTCATTCTTATCACTCTGGCCACCCATGTGCCAAGACATGATATCACCAGGGAACTCTCGCAGTTTCTCATGGGTTCTTTCTCTATTTCAGCTTCTGCTCAGGTTATGTTCTCTGCAAACTCTCAGAGATCTCTTTCTCTGTCATGGACTTGGCAAGGTTTATCAGATGCTCACTCAACATCAAGCTCACTGCCTTATGTTCATCATCCATTGGATATCTTTGTGCATCCTCTTCTTTGTCTATATATCTTCTGTATATTTTGTTCCCAGTATGGTTCTCGACCTATTATGTTCCTTCTGTCAAAAGGAAACTCAGGTCAGCCTAGTTGGGCAAACCCTACGTGATGCAGGAGCATCTCTCCACGTTAGCCAGCCAGCCACGTCAGCACGTGCATTCAAAGTTGAAGAGAGGCACAACCCTCGTCTTCCATTTTGAATTTGAATGTAATTTAATGTTTAGGTTGTTGAGCCGTGAGATCATGCCTTTGCGCAGACATTAGAGTAGGTAGGCCTTTAAAGTTTGTAAGGCTGAGATCTAGATCCGATTTCTGGACTAGACAGCCCATTCAATGTAATTGAATAGGGTAGGTAGGTTGAAGGGAAGGGCTCTAAGATCTCCCTCATATAAAATATCATGCATGGTAATTGTATCTGAGGGTAGAGATTCTGTGAGTAGAGAGCAGAAGAAAGGAGTCGAGACATTGTTACAGTCCGCGCTCAGAACACCTTTGTAAAGAGACATTTTGATTCATATAAACCAGAGCAGTTTTTCCTACATATTGTCTGTGTTATGTGAATGTCTTTGTGTGTTCTTTATGTTGTAGATGTATGCTATACATTTGCAAAGAGTTGTTTGATTTTCAGGCCTGAGAGGTTCTTTGTGGTTTCATACCAGGAGGGCGTGACAGAGTACTGCGGTCTCTGAATACCAGTGCATAGATGCACTTCTAAACTCTGTGGATTCAGACAAAGACAAGCCAGGTGGGCACAAAAGCTGAAGTCATTAACTCGGAGGAAGGCCTTTGAGGTTGTTGAATACCTCAGAAGGAAAGGCTGTGGAGAGACATAGTTGCAGACAGAATCTCTAAGGAGTTATGTGAAGCTTTGCCAGGTGGGCATTGAGCCAGTGCAAGGAGTGCATAGAGAAAGAACTATGTTGTGAGTTATGTGAAGCTCTGCCAAGTGGGAATTGAGAAGGTGCAAGGGAGTGCATAGAGGAACTCTGTTGTGAGTTCAGAAGTAGACATAATCTCTGAGGAGTTATGTAAAAGCTTTTCCAGGTGGGCATTGAGCCAGTGCAAGCAGTGTATAGAAGAAGAACTCTATTGTGAGTTCATTAGAAGCAAGAATCATCTGAGAATTCTTGATACTTTTCCAGGAGGGCATTGAGTAAGTACTAGAGTGCACAGAAGGAACTCTTTGAGTTTAGAGATTGAAGAAGAATCCATAGAAGGATCTTCGCAGGGTAGTTGAGCACCCTGAAAGACTCAGCAATAGGTTGCTTGAGTAGACAAAGTGCCAGGAGGGCATCATAATTCTCCATCTATAGGAGAAGGAAGAAGGATAAAATCCCTTAGAGGTCTGAGTAGTAGAAATCTCAGAAGGAGTAGCACTTTGTGTGCAAAGGCTCTGCAAAGGCACAGAAGTCGTAGAATCCCTTGAGGATTCGAAGGATAAACTCAGGGGGAGTAGTGCTTTCAGCACACGAAGCCATAGATGCAAGGAGTGCAGAAGAAAAAGGACTCTTTGGGAGAGTTCAGAGTCTCCAAAGCTCAGGAGGGACAGCATTCATATACACGCAGGCGAGGATTCAAAGTTGTGAAGCTCGCAGCGGAAAGAAGACAAAGGTCGAGGCATTTGAGAATTTGAAATTCTTCCAAGTCTGGGAAGAAAGCGCCAAATATCAGGAGGAGAAATAGCTACCGTTGGATTAGCCGAGAAGATCTGGACCATAGACGATTTCATGCCCAGAGAACAGTAGGAGGAGTGCAAGAGTCGAAGAGATTCTGAGCCATCAGATCTTAAGCTAAAACACGACAGCCGCTGGATCTGTCGAGAGTTACTCGAGATTTAAACCTCGCAGTAGAAGTGAAAGTCCCAAAGGGGTTGTATCGAGATATCGGCGTTCGAGAGCTCGGGGATCTGAGGCACGAGAGTCTGGGAAAGCAACATCAAAAATTGTGAAAAGGCGAAATAATCTGAGCCGTCCATTTGAGGGAGGATGCGTGTCGCGGAATCATCCACTTCAGAGATTCGGGCACCGAGACTCACAGAGGTGAGCATATTGGCTTCGCGAGTAGCGAAGTCCCGAGACAATCTGAGCCATCTGATTGGAAGGACACGTATCACAAGATCCTCTCTATCGGGGATTCAGACATCGAAGGTCAGAAAGGGAAGTCCTTCAACTCCACGAGTGGCAAAGTCGCAAGAGAATCAGGACCATCCATCTGAGGAGGACAGGTGGCAGAGATCAAGGGATCTCGTGAACTTGAAGGTTCGTAAGGTGAAATCCCAGGATTTGGGTGCTCCAAGTCGTGAGTGGCGAAAGTCGTGAGCGGCGAAATTCGTGAGAGAATCATAGTCGTCCATTTGAGGAGGAGAGGTGGCAGCAATCGTGGAGTCAGCAAAGTGCCAAAGAGATCCAGGATTCGGGTCTCATGAACTCGGAAGTTCACAGAGTGAGGGCCCAAGAGTTGGGTGCTCCAAGTCACGAAGTCACGAAGTCACGAGGAGTGGAGACAGTCGTTGGATCTGGGTCAAGGGAGGACCGTTGGATGAGAGCCTCATCGCACATTTCACATATTCGAAGGTTCGGAGGTTGAGAGGACCTCGTCTCAACTATAGAATTAGCGAAGTGTCGAGATCCGAGGCACGAGTGTGGACGCATGGTAGAAACTCAAGGTGGGCCCGCGCGATTGACAGGTGGACACACGTTGCCTGGAGAAGGGAGTCAATGCTCCGTTGACTTCTCGCGTCTTGGAAGTTCGCGGAATAAGAGAGTGAAAGTTCGACGCTTCAACCTGTGATGTTGCGAGTAAGCGAAAAGCGTCAAGGAAGGAATCAATACTCCATTGACTTCTCGTGTCTCGGTGATTCGCGAGATAAGAGCACGAGAGCCCAACATTGAAACTCGCGAGGTCGCGAGTAGCGAGAACGCGAGGAGAAAAGTCAACATCGCTTCGCAGGATTTCGTGAAAGGAATGTGCCACGGTTGGACGCCACGACTTGCGAAGTGGCGTGTAGCGAGAGGCGCTAGCAGTTAATCCTAGCCAGTGGTCACGCGTGAAGGGATCTGACATAAGGGAGATATACCCATTTCGTGATCTCGGGTATCGCAGGATTGGAGAAGGAAGAGTCAGAGTTCTGACTCGCGAACTCGCGAGATCGAAAGATTTTCGACAAGTGACTTTGGGGTTGGCCCTTGGTCATAGCGTTGTGGTCGCTTGGGGATATAGGAGCTCGTACCTAGTGTTGTTCGCACATGGGAGTTCCCAAAGAACCTGTGGATCGATATCTGTGATTCTAGCAGGGAATCTAAAGAGTTGATTCAGCTCGAGGGAGATAAAGAACGATCCTGTGAGCGGATCTCGGCCCGAGGGCCAATAGGTATGCGTCAGTTAGTATCAGAGCTTGATTATTGTACATTGTAGACAGATGGAGCAGGAATAAGACAGAGTATTGAGGACTATGTAGAGGATTGTTTACAGGTAGGCAACAGTCCATAGACAGTCAAGAGAACTATGGAAGAGGCTGGAAACACTCAAGGTTTCAGAGTGACAGCAGCAGATTTTCTAGCAGGGAAAATAGACAGCGAGATGGATAAAAGACAGTGTAAGATATTAAAATGGTGGTTGAGGCCTGCTAAAAACCTCAACAAACCAGAAAAAAGGGTTCAGATATGTAAACCGAAGACTGGGAGAAGTCTCAGTAGTAAGGATGAATTGGGATCAGCTGAGGATCTCAAGCATTGACAGGAGGGCAAAGAAGAAATTCCTAATTTCCAGGTGGGCAAAGGGTTGATATCATTGCGGGATCTCACAGACTGTCATGAGGACAGCCAGGGAATTTCACAGTTCCATGTGGGCAATGGATCGAAATAGTTGTGGGATCTCATAGACTGCCAGGAGGGCAGCGGAAAGTTTCAAATTTTCCAGGTGGGCCAGGGAACAGAGATGGGATTAGTTGATTCCATAGACTGTCAGGAGGGCAGCAGGAAAATCCCATATTTCCAGGTGGGCATGGATGAGAAGATGAGATTATTTGAGAGTCTCATAAACTTGGAGGTGAGTTTGGATCAGCAGATGCATCTGACAGAAGAGGAAGATCAGGTGAATCTTCAAATGATTGGGGGAATTCATATATTCCTACCATTTGACCAAGGGGAGGCAGAAATCTGTGTTGTAGATGCAGCAATAGCAGAAGTAGGACAGCTAGATGAGACTGTGAGAGAAGAATTGGAGCAGATATCTAAGGCTACCCAAGAAGAAAAAGGGAATGAGCATTCTAAGGAATGGCTCAATACTTTCAGCCAGGAAGTTGAAAAGAAGGAAGATGCAGCACTGAAGCTGACATCAGAAGAAGCTGAAGAGAAGGCAGATAGATTTCTCACTCCATGGGAGATGGAGATGGAGATGCTAGAGGATTGGTTGAACAATCCAGAGCCAGCAGGAGAACTAGCAGAAGTTGAGCTATCAGAAAAGGTGACTGAACAGTAGGTTAGTCAAGAGAAGAATGCAGAGATGAACTCTGTAGCAGGGTGGAAAATTAAGGCCACAGAAGAAGATGATGAAGATGAAGAAAGCATGGGAGATCATGATGATCTACCCATTTGCAGAAATATTTTTCAACTGGGGAGACTGCAAAAGCAGATCCAGCCACTAGAGCAGCTAGACGAAGTGATCGAGGAGATTAGAGAGATGATGATTAGGTCAGTAGAGATTGCCAGCGAGGAGAATTTGAGCAGAAAAGTATAAGAGGAAGCAGCAGCAGCAGTAGCAGGGAGATGGAGTAGATGAACAGCTCCAGAAATTTGTTTGGGATCCACGAGGATTTCCAAAGCTGAGAGAGGAAGCTCATGAGCAGGAGCTCATGAATTTTGCAGCTGAGGAGTATGATGCAGGAGCATCTCTCCACGTCAACCAGCCAGCCAACCAGCCACGTCAGTGCATGCATTCAAAGTTGAAGAGAGGCTCAGCCCTCATCTTCCATTTTCAATTTGAATGTAATTTAATGTTTAGGCTGTTGAGCCATGAGATCGTGCCTTTGCCCAGGGATTAGAGTAGGTAGGCCTTTAATGTTTGTAAGGCTGAGATCTAGATCCAGTTTCTGGACTAGACAACCCATTCAATGTAATTGAATAGGGTAGGTAGGTTGGAGGGAAGCACTCTAAGATCCCCCTCATGTAAAATATCATGCATAGTAATTGTATCTGAGGGTAGAGAGTCTGTGAGTAGAGAGAAGAAGAAAGGAGCCGAGACCTTGTTACAGTCCACGCTCAGAACACCTTTCTAAAGAGACATTTTGATTAATATAAACCAGAGCAGTTTTTCATGCATATTTTTTGTGTTATGTGAATGTCTTTGTGTGTTCTTTATGTTGTAGATGTATGCTAGACATTTGCAGAGAGTTGTTTGACTTTCAGGCTTGAGAGGTTCTTTGTGGTTTCATGCCAGGAGGGCGTGACAGAGTACTGCGGTCTCTGAATACCAGTGCATAGATGCACTTCTGAACTCTGCAGATTCAAACAAAGATGAGCCAGGTGGGCACAGAAGCTGAAGTCATTAACTTGGAGGAAGACCTTTGAGGTTGTTGAATACCTCATAAGGCAAGTTTGTGGAGAGAAACAGTTGCAGACAGAATCTCTGAGGAGTTTTGTGAAGCTCTGTCAGGTCGGCATTGAGCCAGTGCAAGGAGTGCACAGAGAAAGAACTTTGTTGTGAGTTCTATGAAGCTCCCAAGTGGGCATTGAGAAGGTGCAAGGGAGTGCATAGAGGAACTCTGTTGTGAGTTCAGAAGAAGACAGAATCTCTGAGGAGTTCTGTAAAATATCTGCCAGGTGGGCATTGAGCCAGTGCAAGGAGTGCATAGAATAAGAACTATGTTGTGAGTTCATTAGAAGCAAGAATCATATGAGAATTCTTGATACTTTTCCAGGAGGGAATTGAGTAAGTACTAGAGCGCACAGAAGGAACTCTTTGAGTTCAAATATTGAAGAAGAGTCCATAGAAGGATCTTCGCAGGGTTTTTGAGCACCCTGAAAGACTCAGCAATAGGTTGCTTGAGCAGACAGAGTGCCAGGAGGGCATCATAATTCTCCATCTGCTAGAGAAGGAAGAAGGATAAAATCCCTTATAGGTCTGAGTAGCAGAAAGCTCAGAAGGAGTAGCACTTTGTGCGCAAAGGCTCTGCAGAGGCGCAGAAGTCGTAGAATCCCTTGAGGATTCGAAGGATAAGCTCAGGGGGAGTAGTGCTTTCAGTGCACGAAGCCATAGCTGCAAGGAGTGCATAAGTGAAAGGACTATTTGGGACAGTTCGGAGTCCCCAAATCTCAGGAGGGATAGTGTTCATATACGTGCAGGCGAGGATTCAAAGTTGTGAAGCTCACAGAGGAAAGAAGACAAAGGTCGAGGCCTTTGAGAATTTGAAATTCTTCCAAATCTGGGAAGAAAGTGCCAAAGCGTGGAAGGAGAAATAGCTACCGTCGGATCATCCGAGAAGATATGGACCATCGATGATTTATCACCCACAGAGCAGCAGAAGGAGCGCAAGAGCCGAAGAGATTCTGAGCCATTAGATCTTAAGCTAAAACCCGACAGTCGTTGGATCTGTCGAGAGTTACTTGATATTTAAACCTCGCAACAGATGCAAAATTCTGGAAGGGGTTGTATCGGGATATCGGCATTCAGGGGCTTGGGGATCCAGAGGATGAGAGTCCGGGCACTCGACATCATAAATCGCAAAAAAGTGAAAGAATCTAAGTCATCCGTCTACGGTAGGATGCGTGTCGTGAAATCATCCACTTCGAAGATTCGGGCACCGGGACTCATAGAGGTGATCATCTTGACTTCGCGATTAGCAAAGTCTCGATAAAATCTGAGCCGTCTGATTGGAAGGACACGTGTCAAAATATCCTCTCTATCGGGGATTCGGACATCAAAGGTCAGAAAGGGAAGTCCTTCAACTCCACGAGTGGTGAAGTCGCGAGAGAATCAAGACCGTCCATCTAACGAGGACAGGTGGCAAAGATCAAGGGATCTCTCGAACTCACAGGTTCGCAAGGTGAGAGCCCAGGCTTTGGGTGCTCCAAGTCGTGAGAAGTGAAAGTCGCAAGAGAATCACAGCCGTCCATCTGAGGAGGACAGGTGGCAGCAATCGCGGAGTCGGCGAAGTGCCGAAGAGATCCAGGATTTGGGTCTCGTGAACTTGGAAGTTCACAGGGTGAGGGCCCAAGAGTTGGGTGCTCCAAGTCACGAAGTCGCGAAGTCACGAGGAGCGGAGACATCCGTTGGATCTGGGTCAAGGGAGGATCGTTCGATGAGAGCCTCTTCGCATGTTTTGTGTATTCAGAGGTTCAGAGGTTCAGAGGACCTCGTCTCGACTGCAGAAGTCACAAAGTGCCGAGAGCCGAGGCACGAGTGTGGACGTGTAGCAGAACCTCAATGTGGGCCCGCGCGATTGATAGGTGGACACATGTCGCCTGGAGAAGGGAGTCAATGCTCCGTTGACTTCTCGCATCTCGAAGGTTCGCGGGATAAGAGAGTGAGGGTTTGATGCTTCAACCTGTGAGGTTGCAAGTAAGAGAAAAGTTTCAAGGAAGGAGTCAATACTCCATTGACTTCTCGCGTCTTGGGGATTCGCGAGATAAGAGCATGAGAGCTCGACATTGAAACTCGTGAGGTTGTGAGTAGCGAGAACGCGAGGAGAAAAGTCAACATCGCTTCTTGGGATTTCATGAAAGGAAGGTGCCAAGGTTGGACGCCACGACTTGTGAAGTGGCGAGTAGTGAGAGGCGCTAGCATTTAATCCTAGTTGGTGGTCACGCACGGAGGGCTCTGACATAAGAGAGCTATACTCATTTCGTGATCTCGGGTATCGTGGGATTAGAGAAGGAAGAGTCGGAGTTCTGACTCGTGAACTCGTGAGATCGCGAGATTTTCGACAAGTGAATTTGGGGTTGGCCCTTGGTCATGGCGTTGTGGTCGCTTTGGGAGATAGGAGCTCGCGCCTAGTGTTATTCACACAGGGGAGTTCTTGAAGAACCTGTGGATCGATATCTATGATTCCAGCAGGGAATCTAAAGAGTCAATTCGGCTCGAGTGAGATAAAGAACGATCATGTGAGCGGATCTTGGCCCGAGAGCCAATAGGTCTGCATCACTATTGTACTTCAGGATAACATTCTTTAGTCAGACCATGCTTCCATTCATGGGGGTGGTTGATTATTCAACCACCATTCCTTCCTTCATTAACCGATTCCTCCCCTTGGGATCCGGATGAGGCTTATTATCTCAGCAAAGGGAATTTGGGTCATTTGAACAATGAACCCTCTCTACAGTTTCCTCTCTCTTTCCTCTAGTGATATCATGTCCAGTGCTTCAGGGCTTCACCCCCACATTCAGTCATTAGCAGTTTAAACCATAATACATTTACCTTGTTCCCATGCCATAGCATGGTAATTATAATTAACCATTAATTACAAGTTGGGGGAAACATGGGTGTTACAATCTCCTCCCCCTTAAAAATGAACATCGTCCTCGGTGTTCTTTCTCAGTAACACATGTCATGCCTTTGTCATTCATTTGCTTCAGAATTCTTGACCCTCTTTCCTGGTCAGGTCTTTTTCAGCCTCTTGGCCTTCTTAACCTGCCTACAAAAAAACTTTGGACAGTAAGCACATTAATCATAGTTTCATGCGAAAATAATTTATTGTTGTATAAAATTCTAGAAAAAAATTCACAACTTAGCAAAATACTCATCTGTGCAGTTTGTGGATTTGTATCTACATGGATGTCTTGTTATCCAAGATCACTATTTTTCCTGGACATACCCATTATGTGCATGATCCCAATCAATAGTTTAAAAGAGCTATCAAAGTCTCCTCTTCCTTGCGGTCACTCGCCTTCTGAGCCCAGGCTCAGGCATCCCCTTCTCTGCTATACAGTCCCTTGGGTTATCTATCTTTCCTTGCCAAGGTTTTCTCGCACCACAAGAATTCTAGAGACTTCATCGAGCCTTACAGTCGAGGTGTCCCTCATACTTTCTCTGTCGAGGCATCCCTCTGGCTTCTGTTACCTCAACACAACATATTCTAGGCGATCATGTCTTACCATGGGGTTCTCATGGCTCAACAGTAGCCATTTTTCATGCTTTTCAGCTTGACAACCTTCATTTGTCCTTTCTGGACAGATCTTTTCTTCTCACATGTATCACAGGTATACAGAAATTCATGAGACATCATCATAAATTCTAAATTTCAGAATTTTATTGCAAATCTATCACCCATAGATTTTCCAATTTCCTCATTTATTTTCATATTTGTCTCGCACGGAACCAGATCTGCCAATTATGGGACTTTCCTTCCCATAGTAGTTTGGCTCAACAGAAAATTTTGGTCTTCCTTATGGGCTTACAACACTGCCATGTCCAAGACCCTTTGCTTCCTGCAATTTCAACATTCCTCAGCCAAACAAATTGTTAGTTCTCATGCCCTGTCAAGAATCTTCCAACCTCAGCCTTCTCATGGTCATCCTCTGCTTGAGGTTGTCCATCATTGGCAATTGTCTTCCTCAACAGCTCCAATTCCTTTCTATACATAACATGCATCATCATAGTCATAATTACATTAGTTGTAATATTAAATAAAATGCATGTATCAAAACATTTAAATCCATAGAACATATTCAAAATGTCCTAGCATATCTTTATGCACTTCATCACATTATCCTCAAATGTCTTCATGAGTGCAACACCAACATTTATTGACTACTTCTATAGTCATACAACCATCTCATTAAGGTGTCAAAACATTTACTTTCATCAGCATACCAGCTTTCTCATCCCAGAGAAAAACATAATACTCAGCAAGAAAAGAATTGAGTTCTCTCCCCTTCTTCAAATTCTTTCTACACTGCCTAGGAATTTTCAGCCCGGTTGAGTTATCTCTAAGGCCTCACTTCCTTTTCTTAATCATGGATTCAACCAGGCCTATTCATTCAAACATACTCATTTATTCATTTAATCATACTCAAGGGGGTTTACTTTTCTTTTTACCAGCTGTACTGGTTTCCACAACCGCTCTTTTAAATCCTATGGCTTTGTTAAACAATTAAGGGTTCTTAGGGTGAGAAAAGTGTTCCTCCTTTTCTCCCCCTTTACTTAAGCAATCTACTTCTTAGTGTGATCTTTCTTCTCTTTTCTTGAGCAGCCTAGGTTAGGCTCATCCTAACTCTTAGGATACATCGGCATGATTTAATAAAAAATCCTTTTGTCCATAATGAATCATTAACCTGTGCATCCTGCACGTTACTATTCGGATTTCAGAATGGTCAAGATTCATTATTAGTCTTCTATTCATTACATGATGTTTTTTTCAAAATGTAATCTAGAATTCTTATATATATATATATACAATCGTGTAGCTTGTTGTTTAATTCTCAGCAGCCAATAAGGTTGTGACTTTGTTCTCCCGACAGAGTCTTCAAACAGTTCCTCCACATGGAACACCTTCGGCATGCAACTTCCGTATTGCATATCCTTCACTATCTGTGATAGCCTCAACCTTGAGTTGGCTTTAGTTGGGTACCAAATATTTCATAAGGAATATAAACATGCATCTTTTTCATGCATCCAAATTATGTATCCACACATATTCTGGTTTTGTTAACTTACATCCATGATGTGCTTAACCATATGCATAATCATAAGCCTGTGTGTATCTTCCATAGGTATATTTCACATCCCACATACATCTCTATTTTAAAATCATTCAACTCATGATTGTTCACAATCATTCTCAGGTGACCCTCAAAGGCAGAATTATTTGCCTCTTATCATGACAACGAAGCATCCTTGCTCATCCCATCTTTCTTCTATTTATACTACTCTTTATTGAGGGGATGTATCACATTCCCCTTAAGCTATCATTCAAAACATAACTTTCATGACTCTTCAAAATGGAGTCAACCATGCATCCATGGTATTCACTTAATCTTGGCAAGTGCAATTCTTGCCTTACATATCACTCATCAAGGCAGCCATATTGTGCCTTTAGTATATATTTATCCTTACATCATGCATGTGCATCACTTTAATATATTTCATACCTAATTGGTATTAATATCAGCCTTAATTTCAAGAAGCCTCACAATGCATTAACCCATACATTCAAACAGATACAAACCTAGTCGAACATTCATCATGAAAGATCATTGTCTGGACCCTTTCCATGTCATACATGCACATGAACATATCAGACTTCCGGATCCTCCTCCAAGGATATTGTTTCCATCCTTATGAAAACATTCATAGGGACACTCAACACTGAGCTTCCCTCTCAGATGAGATCTTGCAGTCATTCACAAGATATCCACCTGGCAGTTTAACCGACATAGTCATAACTATGTTTCCCTTTCTATGTGATAACAGCTAGCAAGAAAATACTCTTGCCTCAAATTTCATGAAAACATTTCCCACTCATAAATATAGTCTGGGAAATTATAAACATGCCCAAGGTGATAAAACAACCAATCTAGCTTCCAACTGGTCTTGATCAGCAGACCTTCCGATCAAGGAAATATTTTCTAGATTCCCTTCACTAGGGTCCAACTATATCTATATGGCTACCATCCACCACTAGATATCAATTTGACCCATTGGGATTCTATAAGTGCCCCAACACTTCCTTTACCACATTCAGGATCAACATTTAATCAACAATTTTACCTTAATTATAATAAATTTTTAATGTCTAATAACATTTGGACTATTCCCTTCGAAGTGAAAAATCAGCTCTAGGTCAAGACAAGAACCCAAGCATTAAAGAGACGGAAAATAGCTTCACAGCTCTGGGAACTGGAGGTGAGATGGAGGAGTCATGTAAAGACGCCCAAGAGGAAGAAGCAAGAGTTACACAAACCCCGGAAGACGGAGAAACCAAAAAGATAACAGAAGGAGTGGAGCGAAACAAATCCCCTCCAAGGAATGGGGCGACTCAAGGCACCGAGGATGGAGAGATCTCGTCAGGGAACGACTCAGAAGGAGCAAGTGAAGCGTGGGACACCCCAAAGAAACCAGGAAGAGGCAGGAAATCCAAAAAAGCAGAAAGAGATCAGGAAACCTACAAGGACGTCTTAAAAGGAGCACAGCCAACCATCAAACAATTGATCGGTGTGAGACAAACAAGGAATCTAACTACAGCCTCCCAAGGAGGCCATTCCCCCCCTCAAGGTAACCAATGAAGTTAACCTCCTAGAACTGTAGGGGACTCGGCAACAAAAGAAAGGAAGAAGCTCTCAGGGACATCATCAGAGCATCGAAAGCAGACATCCTACTTATCCAGGAGACCAAGATGAGTCAACAGGACTCTATTAAATTTTCAAAAAACATTTGGAGAAACAGCCAAGGTTTAGCTGAAAACGCCAGAGGCGCGTCAGGAGGACTCTGCACACTGTGGAACACCTCCAAAAAAGAACTGATCAGCTCAGACGTGTGCATGCATTGGATTTACACCCACCTCCTCCACAAGGAGTCTGGGCATACGGTAAGCCTCTTTAATATCTATGTCCCACAGCATATAGAGGAAAAAAAGAACTGTTGGAAAACCCTCCTAGACTACTTAACAAGCAAAGACCTAGAAAATATCATGCTCGGAGGGGATCTAAATGTAACTCTGGCCCAAGAAGAAAAACGAGGGAGATCTATCGTAAGGGACCCAGCTAGAGAATGGGTGGAAGACCTAATCTCAGCATGGGATTTAATGGATATTAAGCCGCTCAAAGGTCTTTATACATGGACCAACAAAAGGGTAGGTCTGGGGCATATTGTTGCCCGCTTGGACAGATTCCTCATTCAAAGCTCTTTCTTGACCCTTCGGCTCATAGCCTCCTCATAAATCCTCCCACATAGCACCTCTGACCACAAGCCAATAAGCCTAGAGTTGAAGACTGATCAGGGCTAGGGGCCCATCCCCTTCAGATTCAATCTGTCATGGACTCAGAACAAATATTTTCTGCGCATAGCTTCCAACGTGTGGACAAGAAGGGTAAACGGATCAGCATTTTATGTTTGGGAAGAGAAACTACACAGGCTTAAGGCTATGCTAAAGTCCTGGGAAAAAGGACAACCCAACCCAGCCACCTTGCGCAAATAAGCCCAACGGCGTCTAGAGAGCCATCAGCTTGATTTGGAAAACAGGGAGGTCACACAGTAGGACCTTCTTAAAGAGGACCACCTTCAAAGGCAATGGCACAAGGCCTGCAGGGAGGAAGAAGGCTATTGGAGGCAAAAATCCCGTAGTCTCTGGCTGAAGGAAGGCGATAAAAACACTAGTTATTTTCATAAGCAAGTGGAGGCAAGGAAGCACTATAAGGCAGTGACAGAAATCCAGGTCCAAAACAATACAATCTCAGATCAAGAAGGCATTAGACAAGCAGCATTCGAAACTTTTGGAACCCTCTACTCAGAAACGCAAAGTGCATGCATTGACCCTCAACTGTACCCCCTTTCCATTGTTCCAAATCTAATAAAGGATGACATCAATCTCAGACTTGTTGAGGAATTCTCGCAGCAAGAAATAAAAGAGGCACTAGACCAAATGCACCCGGATAAGGCTCCCAGTCCGGACGAATTCACAGCCGGATTCTACCAACACTATTGGGGGATAATCAAATCTGATCTTACCAAAATGATAAGGAAATCACAAGTGAGCAGCAAGATAGGAGGAAGCACAAACTCGACCTTCCTGGCACTTATCCCAAAAGAAAAAGGAGCGCTCAGCTTTAACCACGTCAGGCCGATCTCCCTCTGCAATACAAGCTACAAAATCCTTACCAAGGTAATAGCAAACAAATTGAAAACAATCCTCCCTCTCATCATCCCAGAGAACCAGGGAGGCTTCATCAAAGGTAGGCACATAGAAAACAATATTATCCTTGTGCAAGAGGCCCTTCATTCAAGCATCCGCGGGAAGGATAAAGGTATGATTATAAAACTAGATCTAGCAAATGCTTTTGATAGAGTTAATCGCAATTTCTTATTTGAGGTAATGAGGAAGTTTGGTTTCGATCATCCCTTTGTGAAGTGGGTTAGAGCCTGCATAGGGTCTCCATGGATAGCCCCCATGGTGAATGGAAGAGTAACAAACTTTTTCCAAGCCTCCAGAGGATTAAGGCAAGGGTACCCACTCTCGCCCCTCCTTTATGCCATCCAGGCTTTGGTTCTAAGCTATCAGCTGGAAAACTCTAAAGCTCAAAACAATATTCAGGGGATCAAAATAGCACAAGGCGTGAAAGACATAAATCATGCCCAATTTGTGGATGACACCTTGTTGTTAGGCGGGGCAATCCCAATGGTAGCAAAGAAGTTCAAGGAGGAACTCGATGTATATGCTGCAGTTTCAGGAAGCGAGATAAGTCAAACAAAAAGCAAGATTTATGGATGGAATATCACGCCCATAGAAATGACGGGAATTTCTAGAGTTTTGGGGATGGAAGGACACACCAATTGGGAGGCCTTTAGCTACCTAGGAATTACTATCTTCAAAGCTGCCCCAAAGGCCTCACAGTGGATCCATTTAATTGAAAAGATGAAAAAGAGAATTTCCTCCTGGGGGGCGAATTGGCTAAATCTGGCAGGGAAAGTTGTTCTAATCAAGTATGTTCTGGCCAACATGCCTATCTATCAAAACTCGATGCTCCTAGCCCCTGGCTCCATAATTCAAAAAATGGAAGCATTGCAGAGAATTTTCCTGTGGGAAGGTGGGAAGCAGACAGGCAGGAGACTACACCTAATAAGTTGGGAAAAAATCTCCAAGCCCCTCTCGGAAGGAGGTCTTAACTTCAAAAAGACCCAAATACAGAATCTGGCATTGGGGGCGAAATTGCTCTGGCATATTGTCAGCGGTGATCTATCCTGGAGCAAAGAAGCTCTGTGGAAAAAATATTTCAGGGGTGCAAGGGAGAGATGCATAGAAAACCTCTGCAGGGAGGCTAAAGGGTCCCCAATATTCACCCTCTGCAAAAACACCTTGGCTCATTTTACTCCCCACCTCACCTGGGTGCCGAGAAACGGGAAGAAAATCAAAATCTGGCAGGACTCCATTCTAGGAGACCCCCCTTTAGAACTAGTACAGGAGCTACAGTGACTAAAAGATTGGATGGACAGGAAAATTTTAAAGACGCTTTTCGACATCTCAACGTGGGGAAAGGACAGATGCAAGTCGTGGCAAGGGTGGGAAGTGGACAACTTACCCCCGGACTTAGAAAGCGAATGGTGCGCTCTTAAGATCTGCCTTCAGGGGAAGTCCCCCCTCAAAAAAAAGGGGAAGGACGAGAGAGGCTAGGGGAAGAACGCTCAGCCTTATACCACCTCTTTGGGCTATAGAACCTTACTAAACGTCCCCAACGTCCCACCCAACCCAATACTCTGGAAATCCATTTGGCAAACTAAATCCATTCCCAAAATCGATCTTTTTCTCTGGACTCTTAGCCATAACAGCATCCAAATAGGGGAGAACCTACAAAAGAAAGGTTGGGAGGGCCCCTTCAAATGTCCTCTTTGTCTTCAGGCTGACGAAACTTCCGATCACCTCCTCCTCAATTGTAATTTTTCCAGAGAAGTTTGAAGGCTGGAAATTGGGTTGCAAACTGCTTTCCCCTGCCCTCAAGACATCAAGTCCATCCTCCAAGGTTGGTCTTCCCTTTACCCTTTTCAAAATAAAAAACAAAGCTTTTCCACGAGGCTTTGGAGTGCCCTCCCAAGGTTCATCCTGTGGGGACTTTGGCTAGAAATGAATAACAGAGTTTTCAGGGATAAGAAAATAAGCGCACCCATAGTGGGCACCATTGTTAAAGCACTCTTTGGCGAGTGGGCCAATTACCTTCGTCAACCTCAGGGAAGCAGGACGATGGAAGAAAAGGAAGAACTCTGGCTGGCCCAGTTTAAAATTCAAAAGCAAAATGGGAGTACAGCCAACACCTCGCGCCAGGAGGAATGGGAAATAAGGATAGGAAAACAGGATTTCGTCAATTGGAAGAAAGAAAGGAAGGCCTATATCCTATCCTTCGACGGGGCCTCAAAGGGGAATCCAGGTCAAGCAGGTGGAGGAGGGACAATTGAAAGCCCCAACGCAGAAACAATGGTGCATTATGCCCTGGGTTTAGGTACTGCCTCCAACAATAGCATAGAAGCCATGGCGTTGTGGCAAGGCCTGTGTCAAGCCAGCAAGCACAAGATTCGGAACTTGATCATCATAGGAGACTCCCGAATGATAATAAGTGCAATAATCCACTCTTCCAAAAATCAAAGCGCACAACTAAACAATCTGCTGGAAAAAATTTGCCTACTTCTCAGCAGCTTCGCCTCATAAAAGTTATTTCATGTTTTGAGAGATCTGAATGAGGGCGCAGACACGGAAGCAAATAGAGGTGCCCTTCTGGCACCAGGAAGTTTGATTGTAAATGGTTTGTTGTCCATGGTGGAGATTCCATGACCCATCAAGTCAACAAACACGCAGTTCTTGCAAGTGGCAACGCGGGGGACAGGACGACAGCGACAGCGTCCAGGCTCAGCCAGTCCAGGACAACGAGCTTGGACGATTTGGGCAAAGGCTAGCCTGAGGAAGATCGGATCTCAGGAAAAGAGGGGACAGCAGGGCAACCCGACCATACCTCTTGAAACATTCAAAGAAGGACGACATGATGAAGGCTAGGGAGGGCGGATTTAAAACAGAGACTTATCCTCGAGCTCAGAGCATTTCTAAGGAACGTTGTTCAGTGAACCCGACTTTGAGGATCCAGAGCGCGTGTAGTAGGGGAGGTGCGATGGAAGAAAGTTCCATCAGAAAACTTACCACGGAGGAGCGACTGAAGCTCATGGATTCAACACTAGAGAATTTGAAACAGATGTTACAATTCCAACTTGATTTCTTAGAGAACCTAGACTCGGAAGCAGGCAGGAGAATGGAGCAACTGGAGAAGGATATCTCCACTGCCAAGTTCGGTTTCACGGAGGAGCTCAACAAACTGCACCAAGAACTGAAGAACCCAAAGGATGAGTTTGAGGAAAGGATTGGTTATTTGGAAGTCAAAATGTCCCAGCTGAACGATGAATGGAAGAAGGACCCCAAAAAATAACCAATCACTCGGTCTGAAGCGTTCTCATCTCTCTTCAAGCAACTTGACATTTTGTATAGAAGTCAAGGCTCTAAATAAGTCTGTAATTGTAGGTGATTTGAGTCGTTTCTGTGGGTGAAGGCCCAAGCTTAATGTTTTCAGTAGTACTGCTAAGATACTTACAAGCATCTGCTCAATGAAGTTATGCCAATATGTAACCGAACCAGTGGCTAGTCCACCCTCTAATACAAATCTCTCTAAACGTTTTTGTCAAAAAAAAAAAAAAAACATTTGGACTATTCCCTTATAGCCCAAATGCAATTTCAAGTTATGTTACTAAGTATTATAGTTCATAAATCCATAGTATCTTTAGGTCATAATCAATCTTGACCATTACACCTAGAATTCTTCCTTTTGTTCAGCAACAAATAGGGACAGAGGCCACTCTCCTCCTCCCACAAGAATTCTGGCAGATTAGTTTCCTATCCACCAAGCAAGGGAGGTTGTTGCGATTTCTCACTCAATCACTCTATATTTCTACAGCTTTGTTTATTAGCTTGATTTAGAAAACCCCATGCCCAGCAATTCATGTACACAGAAAAAAAAATTGTTTCTCAATTCCGTTTGAAACCCGAGAGTTTCGCATGCTCTCCCTTTTCAGAGAATGGTCACCAGACTCATTCCTTTGATCGTGAGGGATTATACACATATACAAGGTTTAACCCTTCATTAAAGCAGTAATTATTACTACTACGGATCCTTTACATCCATTCACATCCAATTCTTGCTATTAGTTCCCATCATCATAATCCCACTCCTGTAGGATCAGCTATCATTTCCCAAAGAAATGATAGGCTTCCTTTGCCACAAACTAGCATGATTCAATCTCGTTGGGTAAAATCCCAACTATATTTTAATCTACATCCTTCTACTAAAGGAATTTATGCAGAAAAATTATGTTTGGTAGTAATATTCTACACATGCTCATCTTAGCCTTGGTAACCAAATCTTATCACTGTACAACAACATGTACAATTTCATAGTGAATTCATCCTCTTTATTTGGAAACGCCAAAATATTTTTAAACAGCAGCGGGTTTCATTCCTATCTTTGGTAGAGGTTTGACTAAACCTATTAGGAATGTGGTAAGATAGGGTGTTACCCCTTAAAGTCCTCCAAAAATATTTTCATATGACTCGTGCATGAGCCCAAGCAGGCCAAGTGTTGTTGCCATGCTCTGATACCAATTTGTAACACACCCGATCCTTGAGTGGATTTCCTAGGGATGGGGCATCAAAATTTAGTTCTCCTTAAGTGGTCAAATATTTCATTTGGGGTCTCTATCACCTTCTTCTCATCCATATATTTCCAACCACGGTCTCCATACTCAAAGTCGAACTCAAAACTAGCGGATATACCTTTCCGAAGTTCTTTGGTCGTTCATTGGTTGAGGGCCACGTGAATCCACCTCACATATATTGTCTCCAAATTCCTTCATCCAGGGTGGAATTCCATCCACCGTCTGATCCCACGACTGGACTCAATCTTTGTCTAACACATAGGCATCTAACACGCAGACGTATAACACGCAGGCCAGCAGGAGCTTCGACACTTCGGCACTTTGGTGCTAAACGCATCCTTACTTTCTACATGTGAAACCTTCCTGAGTCCCGAACTCCCGAAGTCATGTAAGATTTACACGTCACTATGGTCTTCAGGCCTTTTGGTCTCTTTACAACACTACACCTGAATCCTTCGGATTCCCAAAGTCTCGAAGTCTCGGACTCTCAGAGTTCTAGTCACTTCACCAACTACTTTGGCTAGGAGGCTCGTACCTAGGGCTGACACTTGGAAGTGGCCAGGGGTGACACGTGTCACGTTCCAATGGTTCTATAGAGTATGTGATACACATGAATCTGGGTGACATGTGGAACATCAAACTTGGGTCCACGTCACCCTGGGTGATGTCACTATGCCACGTCACTCTAGACTAGCATCCTTCTAACATTCCTCAGATCTCACGGTTGAGATCTGGCCATGTAGATCCATGGATCTACGACTCCTGTTACTTCGAGAATTCACCTTTCAAGAGTTTTGCGATGAAAACTCCTCTTTTCTCCTGAAGTTGGTCAACGTCGGGCTGATCACAACCCAGATATGACAGTTAGGAAAAGTCCCAAAGCATACTCGAATCGGCAGATCTCATTACTTCGGGCTTCGGAGCCTTTCGACACACCACAACTAAACTTTCCCCAAAGTGCCCAGTCTACGAACTCAAATATATAGTGCCACGTGTCCTTGTATATCGACGGTTGAGAGGGATCCCGAAGAGTCTGAGGATTGACAGTCCTCATTACTTATTGACTTTGGCCTTCGGAGCTTTTGGTGTCACAACACCCTTATCCTCCCGAAGTGGTCAACATCGAGCTAACTACATCGTAAATCTAACGGCTAGGATAGGACCCGAAGGATCCCCAAATCTACGGTCCTAGTCACTTCGCAAATTCGTCCTTCAAGAATTTTGACATTACAACATCCAAGTTCTCCTAAAGTGGTCAACATCGGGCTGACTTCATCGTAGATCCGACGACTAGGAGAGAACCCAAAGGATCCCCAGATCAACGGTCCTAGTCACTTCGCGGCTCCGACCTTCAGGGTTTTGGCTTCACTCCCACTCCATTTACCCGAAGTAGAACTTCATCGAAGTACCATGTGCGATTCCCTTCTCCTGAATGATCGGACGGTAGGCGGGGCTCCTAACGATCTCCCCCAAATCTACGGCTCTCCTTCACTTTGTAACTTCTACATTCGGGGAGTTTGATGTTATAGCATCTCCATTTTCCTGAAGTGGAACTTCGGCGAAGTACCATACGTGAAACCTTCCACTAGACTATCAGACAGTCGAGAAGGGGGCCCAACAAACTCCCCAAATCAATGACTCACAACCTTTCGTGACTCTGGCATTCGTGTATTTTTTACAGTTATGAAGTTTGACATCTCAGGGCTTCAATCTCTCAAAACTCTGAATCCATCAAGAGCTATCTCCTTTCAGACTTAGCGTAGGGTTCCTAGACCCTGGTCATATGGAACCTCCAAAGATTCTCGTGGTTACACAGTTGACTCTTGGCCGGGAATTTTTCAAGGTCATGGGCATGAGCCCTTGGTCACACAGGTGAAAGATCTAAAGGAGACACCATCCTTTCACAGGGTTCAAACTCAGTATTCCCACGAAGGAGAAATTCGAGGGATCGGTAGGGATTAAGCATTCCAATTAACCCCAACTCAAAATATTTGGTCAACTGGACCACCAGATTCAAAAAGATTGAACATCCAAATAGTATGCCACCAATCAAACGCAATATTTTATAGAATGATGATAAACACCATTATCATCCATTTCACGCAAGGCATAAGTTATCACATTTACAAATAATCAAATCATGCTTTTCAATTCTAGGATACCGAGCATAAAAATACTTAGCTATTACAGTCGATCACCAACCAATTGATTGTGGGCATTCGCCTCTCCACCCAACCATAGCTCAGGGGCATTCATTCTTAGCACTCTGGCCACCCCCGTTCCAAGCCATGATATTACGAGGGAACTCTCGCAGTTTCTTAGGGATTCTTTCTCTGTTTCAACTTTTGCTCGGGTTCTGTTCTCTGCAAAATCTCAAAGATCTCTTTCTTGGTGAGGTTTATCATAGGCTCACTCAGCATCAAGCTCATGGCCTTCTTTTCATTATCCTCTAGAGAGCTTCGTGCATCCTCCTCTATGTCTATCTATCTGTTGTATATATTTTTTCCAGGATGGTTCTAGATCTATTTTGTTCCTTTTGTCAGAAGGAAACTCGAGTCAGCCTGGTCTGCCAGACCCTGCAGTACTTCGGGCTGACATTCTTCAGTCAGACCATGCTTCCATTCATGGGGGTGGTTGAGTATTCAACCACCAGTGCTTCCTTATTTAATTGATTCCTCCCCTTGGGATCCGAATGAGGCTTATTATCTCAGTAAAGGGAATTTGGGTCATTTGAACTAATGAACCCTCTCTACATTTTCCTTACTCTTTCCTCTAGTGATATCATGGCCAGTACTTCGAGGCTTCACCCCCACAGTCATTTATTGGCAGTTTAAACCATAATACATTTACCTTGTTTCCATGCCATAGCATGGTAATTATAATTAACCATTAATTACAAGATGGGGGAAACAGGGGTGTTACACCTATACAAGTTGGTATATTCTTATTATAATATTTTGCACATGCTAAGGTAGAAGCTTCAGCCTTAGATGATATTAAACCAGTTGACATTGAATTCAAAAAGCCTGACCCACATAGGGTGGTAGAAAAAAATTTGGCTTAGTTTAACATGAAGATTCAGCTTATGACGAGGTTTTCAGAGGAGTTAGATCATATGATGAGGTTATATCCATATTTCAAAGTCTTCCTCAAGAACAATAATAATTTTTTCTCAGCTTTCAAAATCACAGAAGGAATAGTTTACCTAAAATATTGCAAGAAGAACAAAGGATTAATCAATTTCAGAGGTGGCACAATCATCAAATCTCAAGCAACATGACTTTCCTAAGTTCAAAACTAAAGAAGTGGAAAGGAAACCAGAAATATTGCCCAAAGATTCAATAATTATAGGGATATCCATACTAGGTAAAATTGATCAAGAGTTATTAGAATTATTCGAAACATTCATGAAACATGGGTATAATTTTCCTATGTTATTGTCAAACATTGAAACTCTTGTGAAAGATGTCACAAACCAAGGGGAATCTATTGCACTTACTCTTCCCATACCATCTTTAACTCCCCTAGCAACAAGTTTTGATTTACCTTGTTCAGAGGTTATAAATATAGATGACCTCACACCTATTGAACCTGAAGATATGCATTCATCACATTTATTTTTTAACAAGAATGGAAAGGATATCATACGAAGAGAATCTCGACAAAAAGAGGGAGAAATTACCAAAAATCAAGGAATGATATATGATGGACAGGGACAGAGTGACCCTGAATTCGCAAAGGAGGTAGCAGACTCACTAGGACCATTTGCAACTTCCAACTTATGGTCAATGGGTAATTTGATAAAATAGCTTGACCAGAAGAATCGTTTGATTGAACAATTGCATAATGATATGAAACAAATAGAAGTTACTGCCGGAGAAAAAATTAATTATAATATAAGTCAAGTCAGGAAGGGTTTCGAGCAGCAGATTAAACAATTAGAGGAGAAATTGAAATTAATTTTTCAAAATCAATACTTGAGTAAAAACATGGTGTCCCAGAGAGATACGTTAATAAATCAATTTCAATCTTGAATAACTATAATTTAGAGCGCAATAGTTCATATTTATGCCTTCAAGAAACAAGCATCAGAGATAAATGAGAGGTTGCAGATTGTTCAGCAGAACTTGTATGAAAGTTTGGATACCATGCAAAAATATTATCAGGCAATCAATAATTCATTGCAWATTATTGATGATAAAGAAAAGGAATGTTTTATGGCTAGATACAAATTTCTGGAATTTATAATGTGGAGGCAAAATCTAAATGTACCAGGACTTGTTCCTTTTTCAGAAATTGAGCAGGTAAAAGAGAAATGGCCTTAAAATCATGGGAAAACAATCTTGAAGAAAGTAAAAGGCTAGCTAAAGAGGCAAAGGATGCTTGTCTTGATGCTCTTTTAGTTTTATATCTAGAGATGGAAGAAATTGATATCAATGGTATTCACGCTACAGTTGGGAAAGTTGAGATTGAAAAAAATAAACAAGATCTGAAGAAAAGAAAAGAGAGGGTGAAAAATGCTATATTACAGATCAATCATGTTTATTTACAAATCTTAAATAATCTTCTAGTAAAAAAAAGTCTGCAACATCATATCACTCAACAAGCAGTAGTAAAAATTCAAAGAAATTTACCATTGGTGCATAAAAAGTTTTTTTCATTTGAATTAAATGAGAATATTGAGCCCTTCAAGTTTGTTATTGCATTATTGGATCTGCATGTGCAATACAAGGATCAACAAAATCCAAGTGCACCCATGAGAAAATAGAGGAAGAATGAATCGCCATCAAGTGAAGGAAATCCCAGACAATGTTCGAAATCTTTGTAATATCTTTTAGTTTAGAATTTATTCTAATTTGAGAACCAAGAATGTGGAAAGTCTAACCACTTTTGGTTAAGACAATTTTTGTATAAATAGGAAGATTAGAGATGTGATCAAGGCTTCTTCTGGCCAAATGTAAAAGATAACTTCTTAATACAAATTTCAAAAAGAAGACAGAGGTTCTACATTTCATTTCCTTGAGTTATGTGCTTTCTGTGTATTTCATTTTCATAATCTCATTTTCTTCACTCTATAGTTCTTAAATATTGAAAGACTGCAATTTTGTAATACATCTATTGTGGTCCATATAATTGGAAGTTTGTCCAGGTACAGCTTTTCCTCTATTATTATTGTGAGTAAAACAAGACCTATATATGTGTGGATCTCCTCATTTCAATTCATTTTTAAGATTGATTCTTCATGATTATTTTATTGTGGATAAGGTAAGATTTATCAGTATTGGATACCTTAATTTATTTGACAGTTTTGTTAATCATTTTTGCTTTTCATCTCCTCAATATTTATAAAAACTCGAAGAAAGAGATATTTCCTCTGTGTTTTCTAATTATTAAATTTAATTGAAGTTTCATCTTAAAACTGAAGGTAGAACAGCATTACAAAAAAATAATCTCTTAAATTTTGGATGCCTGACACTACTTTGTGAGCCTAGAGTAAATCTTAGGAACAACAACACTTTTGTTTCCTGACCACCTAGAATTTCCTCGCTTACTTCCTTATTCAACCATTTAAATAGAATTTCCCCCATATCCAATTCACTATGGAAATGGAAAAGGACAATTCCCTCCCCTTTTTGGATGTTCTCATATCTCACCTCCCTAATGGATCCCTTACCCACCAATTTTATCAGAAAAAGACTCACACTGATAGATACCTTCATGTTGAATCCCATCATCACCCTGCTCAAAAAAATGGTGTCCTCAAAACTCTTGTTACTCAAGCCATTTGAATCTCAGACTCCCAATTCCTTGAGAAATAAAAACCCTACCTAACCAAGGCCCTTGTGTCAAAAGGTTACACCAGCTCTCAAATTTACAAATCTTTCCACTCATCCCTCAAGAAAAAATTGAACAACTCTCCCTCTTCCTCCCCACCTCTAGCTCTCATTTATATTCCCTATATCCAAGGCACTCATGATCTCATATCCAAAATTATAACTAAAAATAATATCAAAACCTTCTTCAAACCCTCCAAAACCGTCTTCAAACCCTCATAAACCCTAAAACAATCTTTTTGATCCACTAAGGATAAATCAGACCCTATGCTTGGCCTAGGAGTTTAAAGAATTCCTTACCCCTATGGAAAATCATACATTGGACAAAATGGAAGATCCTTCAAGGCTTGTATCAAAGATCACAAAAATAACACAACTCACAAATTGAAACTAGATGTGTGTACCTATGCTCTCATTGTCATAAGAACATGATACTCATTCAGCAAAAAATAATTCCATACACCTACGGAATTTTCTTTTGAACTTTTCTCCTCTAGTTGATATCACCCTTTTAAATGTGTTGGAAGAAACACTTTCCCCTATCCCTCCTAAAATTTCCTCACTTGAGGATGATATGCTTGACTAATACCTATTCATTTTTCCTACACTCCATCGAATGAGAAAAACCAGTTAACAAGCTTTCCTCTAACCTCTTTTAAATTCTTATCATTTTAGTTTAAGGTCATTTTTATAAAATACATAGTTAATGGTCGTTGGACCATAGATTTTAGCATTAGCAATCTTCATTGTAGTACCTCCTACTCTGCTTCAGACTAAGCACTTAGTTGCATAAGGGCATGCAACATATTTGGTTGGGGGTGTTGAAGAAAAGATATGAAATAATCTTACTTAAGAATTTTCATACTCTGCTTGGCTAGAGAAAAGTAGATGGCAATATCACCCTATGTTTATAGCCAACAAAAATAAAATCCTAACTCACAAGTATTAATTACGAGTGCTTAGGCTAGTCTTTTATCAACAAAAAGCTTGTTGGAAATTTAATTTTTATGTAATTTTCTGAACATATCAATTGATGAAATAAATGTAAAGACAGAAGTAAAGTCACCAAGATGATAATCAAGATAGATGAGACATAAATCAATCCTTTATTTCATTCAAATTCATCAAAGAGTCATTTTATTTACAAAATCTCATACAGAAATTTTGGACCAAAGTCAAACTTAGACATCCTCGATGGAACATACTAAAGGACCTCTTACAGAAAACAAAAACTGAACTCTAAAAGTTTGATCATCTTGCCACATATTGTTTCCCACTCAACTCTCCACAGTAGCCTTTGTCAGTCATGAAAATTAATTCACAAACAAACAAGTCTACACAGACTATCAAAGATAGATCAACACCTCTGAAAAACAAGTGTCTGAATGATGTGATTCAGCCCTGAATATTGTTGTCTACAATAAGACCATGCTATCATAAAAGAGAATTAGGCTTGTGATGAATAATGAATGAATGAAAACTGAACTATCTCAACATAAACTCAAAGAGAAAACCTTAGTATGTTTCTGCTTCTATCCTCCTCTTGTTCCTCCCTTTCCTTTTTCTTTTAACAATTTAGAATTGGTTGAAGTAGTTGAACCAACTCTTTAGTTAAGTTAATTAAAAGACTCAACTAACTTTAGTCAGGGGAAAGAGTAATAATTATAATAAGGGTCATAAATAAATAATAACTAGTAGGTGGGACCCCTTGTGACTCCCTTTATATCATAACGATCATAACAATCATAACATAACCATTAGTTAAGTAAAACACACCTCCTTGTGTCTCCCATCAACATGTTCACTTTTGGAAAATTTATCTCATGATATTTGAATTATTTTCAAAGAAAACATTACTCATATATCCATATTAAAACATACTGTCCAAACATTCCTGAAGTCAATTGTCACCAATAATGGATAAAATAAAACTCAAAAGCCATATTTTCCAGTTGTGAGGCCATCTTTCCTTTGTTAATGCTATCATCTTTTAGTCCTTCTCTTCGACAGAAGCATAATAAGCCTATGTTTTTAGCTTTTTATTTGAATAGCTCATCCCTGCATGTGTGATTGATTAGCAAATGATATTTTAATTAGCCATGCATGACAACTCTTTTAAAACATGAAATGGATTTTGGCTCATAAATATATCAGACTCATGCAATCCAATCCATACAAATTGTTTTATTGTTTATCAATGAGCAGGGGGTGAAAAGGGTTATGGTATATGCAAGGGGTTTTTATTGAACGAAACATGATATAATGAGGGGGGAAAGAACATGGTTATTTATCAATGACAACAACAATCAACTATAAATAAAACCAATAAAACATCACTGTCATCCACACAAGACACTGCCACTTTCAACTGCTTTAACACTGAAATCCTCTTTATTGTAATCAATCTCAGAACAGGGAGTGAAAAAAATGAAAATGGGAAGTTGATGGGAGTTGTAATTAGCGGAAAATGAAATAATGGAAGGGAAGAAGAACGATTATTGTTCATGAAATTAATTAAGTGATCCATAAAGCATTATGTGAAAAGAGATGCGCTAATTGACAATCATTGTGACCAAATGACAATTATTGTGCATTTAACTAGTTCATTGTTCATAATCAAATATCCAACACAGTGCCATCACAGGAAAGTATGCATTCCACATAATCTGTAAAGGAGTTATGTTCCTTTCATTTATATACCTTGCATCTTATAACAATTTTCAAACAATAACCATTGCCACTCTGTCTACCATCAAAATCAATCACTGCCAATACATTTATTTCAATCAACAAATATACTCAAAGTCATGTTCCCAAAATCAATGAAGCCACACTATCACTGCAATTGGGCATGTCATTTAAATGAAAAGATATTTGTTAAACATATATAGGGGCGGTCAACCAATAATCCAGATTAAATTGCAAAACCCAAATTGACATTTAAACAGGAAGACAGCAGCCACCATTCCAACACAAGCTATGCACAGAATAACTCAATCATGCAAGTGTAACTCTGTCACTGTAAAAGCCCAATTCAATGTGACTCTAAAAAGTTGGGTCGTCCATCCAATACGATGAAGCATCAACAACATGCATGTCTCAAAAAATGATCGGATTGCAACAAAACATGCTTAAAAACTCTGTGGATATCCATGAGTGTGAAACCCAAGCTATCCATGTTATACATAGTGCACAGCCCCTAAACACCACGATGCAACATCTCCATTTTACGAAACCAAGCACATAGTCACAGTAATAACTCAACCCATCATGTTGATCCATCACTCTAATACAATATTGCTTCGATTTAGTCAAATTGTAATCAACTATGCTATGAAAAACTTGACCTATACAATCAGACAACTCTAAACATACAGTGGACACAGTTCCTATAGTCATCCTAGTTGCAATAACCATTTGGTCCCAAAGGAAACTAACAGTTACAATGACCATTTATTCGTTGTGTAGAAACACCATACATACAATGCGGTATGCGTGAGCATTATTTAGCAGTTGTAACCAATGCCAAATCAAACATCCAAATAATATTAGTGCAAAATACAGTGGCAGTGTATCAACCAATTCAATGTTGAGATTATACTTGGACTATCGGAACCATCAATCACTGACCTACCATGTTGTGGCCACCACTCATACTCACGCATTGACGTGAGGTGAGGCTGCAACTTCCTCAAAAGACAACACTAGGTTATCAACCATAAGAAGGTGACCATGTCATTTTGAACTGTCCAATTATCGATGCATGGTTTCCATTTCAATAACACAGGAAATGACTAGATACCAAAATCCACATGATTGTCACATAACCAACTGGGTGAGCCTACCTTTAAATCAATCGAGAATACATCTCAATCTACAATAAACCATAGTAAACCTGACAAGCCCAATAGTCTTCTCTATAAAACCCTCAGACTGGAGGAGTTAAGGGTTTTCTTCCGAGCTAGCACTAGAGTCAGCTCCTTTCAATGGTAAAACCTCCGAGACTAACAGCACATACACAAAGAACATCACAACCTACTTCGTGGAAAAAGTGACAAATAATTGTGACAGGAGAGGTCATAACAAAGGAATAAGATTCTACCTCGGCTTGGTAATTATACCTAACACATGTAGGGTATAACCCTCGTGACTCCTCAGTCAAACAACCACAACGCTCAGGGGAATACAGGGCCGAGAACGAACAATGTAATTCACTTCACAGCTCTTAGTGGCGAAAACAACCCAATACCCAAATGTATAATGCACGGTGACCCAAATGCTTGAATCATTAAACCCCATAAAAACCCACATATTGGATACAGCAGTACTAAAGCGTGAAGATAACCCACCAAGACCAACAAGTATCCTCCAACTAAACCAACAAGGATAACAGAGATCTCTTGTGACTGCTAACGCCCAGGATAACCAGTAATAATACTATGACTCCAACATCATTGCAAAGAGAATCATCAATGTTTAACAATCACATTTTACACAGTTGCAACACTTAAGAAAGGCATGAACCAATAAACCTGATCCAACATCCATTCCATAACCAGAGCAAACTCATGAAGGGCCAAAAAAAATACATACCTATAGTCGAACGCCTTAAAACGCGATTTGGCCGAGCGGTTTCTTCCTTCTAAGAAATCAGAGCATAACCAATGCAACAATGTTTGAACCATAACCCGACTAGGGTGGCGACCAACGGAAGGAGTAAAGGTGATGTGCAGTAAATGCACATCACCTCCACACTACAAGTTCATTCAATTCTTAGTACGTGTTAGCTTCTAATCAACAAATCATCCACTTTGAACTATGCATCAAGACCAACAACCTTTAATTTCCAAGAGCACCACCCACATCACATATTACATCTCCACTATACAGAAATGCATGTCAACCATGTTCTATAAAACCTCAATAAATCGCATGGCTATCATGTGTTATCTAGGATTTGCCACAATCTTTTAAATGCATATAGTATACCATATTAGCATAGGGTAGTCTCTCCTTTTAATTTCTTAATCTCCTTTTAATTTCCTTTCAATTGTTGTTACTAACATATGTCTATTGCAGGTGTCCCAAGTAATAGATCCAAGAGAAGACAGCAAAAACATCGGCATAAACTTGAGCTTGGAACAGTAAGGGGACCATGTATAATATCCCTGATCCATTTTCCAATAAAACAAGATATTTTCAACCATGAAAGCAGTGTTTAACAATAGCGTAACATCAAATAAGCATCAGATTTGATCTTTAATCTACAAGGGGATCCCACCTACTACTATTATTTATCTTTTATAATAATAGGCTCTAGCAAAACTTTGCGGGCAAAACTTCGTTGCGAATTTAATCGTCAACAAACTAGCGACTCCACAAGGAAATTTGTTTTCAACGGATTTAGAACTCAGAACTCAGGGTTTTGCAGACCAAGAATAGAAACTTTAGAAGATGTAACCAGAATAATTATGCAACAGGGGGAAATGAACGGATTTAATGGAAAAATGACCGAGAATTTGGGAATAACTCATGATTAAGTATGAGGGGGGTTATCCCTGTATGCATAATCATTCAACCAGAATTGGCTCTTAATTCAAGGATGAAAATTAAATGCTCTGCTCTTTTATTTTCAAATGGATGAAAAAATGGGAAGAAGAAGCGGGAGATAACCAACCTCTTTATAAAATAGCAGTGAAATTAGACAACAAATTCAAGTGTGTCCCCAGGGAAAATATCATAACAGTCGTGTAAGCTTTATTATTATTGACTAACAATATCTCGCGGGAGTGTTACTGTGGCATAACTGATCCAACATCTTATTTCAAACTAAACTAAAAAATGACAAAAATTGAAATCCAGCAGAATAAAATTGCAGAAAATTAAAAAAGCAGAAAAGTAAAAACAATAGGAAATGCTTAAAACAAAAAAAAAAACAGAAATCAGCTTCTGTAAGCAGGAAAAGAAAAAAAAAATCAAAAACTAAAACAGAGCTATATTACTAAAATAAATAAAATCCAGACAGTGTTAGATCTTGTCAAGTTCGTTCCACGTAATGCCCATGTAATGCTTTAGGTGAGAACCGTTAGTGTTGTAGGAAAAAAATCGCTCTTGTAAGTCTTTTAGAATGTAATAATTCATACCTAAGACAAAAGCGATCTTGAAGGGACCCAGCCATAATTTCTTAAATTTTGAATGTCTTCCCTTATCAGCGTGAGTTGAATCCCATAGCAAGACCTTTTCATTTACCTTGAACTTGACAGGCTTGACACTCTGGTTGAAATACTTCTTAACAGTTTGATGTCTCCTTTTAATATTATCCAAGGCAAACATCCTTTGTTCTTCCAAATCTAGTAGTGCATTTACCCTTTGCGAAACATCTGAAGAATTTAACTCTTCGATCTGTAGCATCAACCTTAAGGAACAAAGTTCCAAATCTGTTGGCGAGAGGGATTCTTGGCCATAAACAAGTTGAAAAGGAGTACAACCAGGCTTACCTTGGTGGTAGTTCGATCTTCCCAGAGGGCGTAGGTGAAGAGAGTATGGACAAGGCTTATCTTCAATGAGACTTTTGATGATTCTTACCAGATTTTTGTTGGTAGATTTGGCCTGCCCGTTCCCTTGGAGGTAATAGGCTGATGAGGTGAAATTTTTAACCCCCAAATTGGTTAGAAATTGAGTCAGTTTAGCATAAATGAAAGCGGGACCATTGTCTGTAATAATTTCTAATGGAAGACCAAATCTGGAAAAAATATTATTTTCAAGGAAAGAAATTACCTGATCGTTTGTGGAATGCTTAAGTGGGACAGCTTCAGCTCATTTTGTAAAATAGTATGTGGCTTTCAAAATAAAAACTTGTTCGCCTGAAGAAGGGGGATTAATAGGACCAATAAATTCCAATCCCCACTTTTAAGAGGGAAAATCTGGCAGGACAGGTTGTAATGGCATGGATGAAAGGCGTTCATTCCTAGCAAATTTTTGGCACTTTTCACAAGACCTAGAGAAAACATAAGAGTCACGAAAGATCGAAGGCCAATAATATCCTTTTCTAATAATCTTGAAAGCAGTGGTTTTTGTAGAAAAATGACCTCCTACATGAATGACAGAGATTGAAGAACCGTGAGCTTCTTGTAACAATTTTGTGCATCTTCACTATTCACACAGTGAAGCAACACACCATCAACTGATCTTCTAAATAAAAAGTCTCGTATAATGACATATCTTGCATATTCAAGACGGAGTCTTCTCCTTTGATGGGTGTCTAAGTTGTCTGGACATCTTTGATTCTGTAAATAATAAACCAAATTCCTATAACAAGGATGCTCAGAAACAGGAGGATTTGATCATCAATGTAAAAGAGAGTTGAAAGGGAACTATATTCTTCATCAATTACTTCACCATTCTCAGCATGCTGAGCCAAGTGAAAGGCTAGGTCACGTCCCTTAATAGTGGTAGAAGTTATGATATTTAAATCATTCTCCTAGATCTTGGCAAGCCAATGTGCAAGCTTTCCTTAAAGATAAGTCTGTGAGAGAAAAAAAATTGACAGTAGGTAACAGGACTTTTACCAAAGTATGCTTACTTAAGATGTAGTGGCGAAACTTTTCAATGGCTTTAACAAGAAAAAAAGCATGTTTCTCAATAAAAAAGTATTTAAATTCATCATCAGACAAACTTTGACTCATGTAAGCCACAGGTTTTTCATTTTCTTGGTCATCATTTTGCATAAGGACAGCAAAAACTTCCTCCTCAATGGCATTAGTATATATCCTGAATTCCTTCTCAAAATTTGTCTTCACCAAAACCAGTGTGGAGTTGATTGCTTTCTTAATCCCTTCAAAATCATTTTCGGCATCATCTGTCCAAGAAAAAGAATGGTCTTGCTTAAGCATATTATGGATTGGCTTGACCATCACCGCAAAATCTGGAACAAACCTACGAACGAAGTTAATAACCCCCATAAAGGCTTGAACTTCTTTCTTGGAAGTGGGAGCAGAAAAATTAAGGATAGCAGCAATCCTTTCAGGATCGATTCTTATTCCCGAATAGGAGACGATCTATCCAAGGAGCTTGCCCTCGGTAACACCAAAAATGGACTTGGAAGGATTTAGAGAAATTCAAAATTTCCTACATCGCATGAGAACCCTTCTTAGATGACCAAAATGATCTAATCGGATTTTAGAGTAAATTGTTAAGACATCAAGGTATATCTAAATGATCTTACCGGTCAAATCGTCAAAAGCTAATTGCATAGATCTTTGAAAGGTGGCACCTGCATTAGATAAACCAAAAGGCATACGTTCATAAGAAAAGGTACCCCAATGAGTTATAAAGGTGGTTTTATATTTATCTTACCTTTTTACCTTGATTTGATTGTAACCGGAAAACTCGTCAAGTAAGGACATCATTTGTGACCCTGCAACTTGCTGCAAAATCATTTCCATGTTAGGGAGAGGGAAGTGATCGTTTATACTAGCTCGATTTAATGAGCAAAAATCAACGCACAATCTGATCTGACTAGTGGTTTTCCGAATGGAGACTAGATTAGAGACCCATTCATAATATCTGACCGGAAAGATGATTCCAGCGTTCAAACATTTCTCCAACTCCTTTCGAATAGTTTCTTCTAGTGCAGGGTTCATAGGTCTTTGTTTTTTCCTAACTGGTTTTACGCCTTCCTGAATGGGGATGGCATGTTGTATAAGGCCAAGATCAAAACCACGAAGATCCTCATAAGACCAAGAAAAACATCTTGAAATTAACCAAGCAACTTGGCAAACTTATCTTTCTCTTCTTCTGAACATTTGGCACCTATTTTGATGTTCTTTGGAGTCTCGGGTATCCCAATGTTCAAGGAGATGGTTTCACCCACCTTCCTTTTCGACTCTTCGTATTTATGTTTCTCCTTGTTGCTTACATCACTCGAAGAAAATGAACTCTCTAGAGGATTCAAGCCTTTAGGAATATTGTTATCTTCTATGGATATAATTTCCTTAGGCTTAAAAGGTTCATTTTGAAT
The DNA here is from genome assembly GCA_010110895.2 of Picea sitchensis. Taxonomy (NCBI): domain Eukaryota; kingdom Viridiplantae; phylum Streptophyta; class Pinopsida; order Pinales; family Pinaceae; genus Picea; species Picea sitchensis. Next base: position 124,417 of record SNQJ01S0025131.1, read on the forward strand.
AAAAGCACAAATTCTCTCATCATTAGGGAAGACCTGCCAAGATTCTATATTGTCGGGAATATGCGAACGATATAGGGATTGAAAGGTACAATCAGGTCTATGTGGTAGAAGTAGCCGATTAGGGGAGGCCACAAAAACTGCTAAACGATCAACCATTGAGTTTAACTCCCTCTTAACATGGGTGATTTTGAAAGATAAAAGGTTCGAGATAAGTGCCCAAACAAGTTGGGTGTATTGTTTCATCAACTTGTTGCTAGGACAGTAAATTTTACGCACGAGATTCACAACAAGCTCGGAATCCCCAAAAACTGAAAGGTGACCACGGCCAAGATTATAAGCATTTTCAATTCCTAATAGCAAGGCTTCGAATTCAGTGACATTGTTAGTGCAAGCGAACTCCAACCGGTAAGAAAAGTTATGGATTTTTCCTACAGGAGAAATCAAGATAATTCCAGCTCCATTACCTTCATTTGTGCATGAACCATCAAAGTGTATGTGCCACATGCTATCATCTAAATCGATTTGTTCCATGGGAATGTTATCTTCCTCAGAAAAGATGGAATATTCTCCTAAGTCTTCTTCGATATAGTTTATGTTAGGTTGTGGGACACTCTCTATGTAGGGTGATATCCTTCCTTCTCTAAGGACTATAATGTTTTTTTCATTCTGAGGAACAAATAAATGTGTTCCGTCAAATGAGAGGTATCCACCCTTTGAGGCTTGCCAATCTCTTCCTAAAATGATTGAGTAATTGCTTACTAGCATATCGATTACCTGAATATTGAGGGTCATCCTTATTTCATGATGAGCGCACAAAAATAAGGTCACATCTTTAATCTCACCTATGGTATTTTGTTGTAGACTATTATAAGAGATCATGCTTCTGGCGTTTTCATCATACAAGACAAGCCTATCTCTTCCATAATAATCTTCGACATCACACTTGGGCCTAAGCCACCATCAATGAGGCAATAATGGGAAATTGTATCCCTGATCTTTACATAAACATAAAAAGGGGGATTTTTTACAAGGTATCTAAACTTATGTACATCTATTTTATTTACAGAAGAATCCTCTTTGTTTACCTCTTCAGAAATATTGGCTACAACGAAATCTTTTCCTTCCATGAATTGTTTCAGATGCATCTATTGTTTCGGGATGGAAACCATGTCTAGGAGGGTTGCATCTGGTTTGATGTTGGCCAATTGATTCAAGATATTGTATTTGGAAGAGGGGAGAGGGAGAGTGATTCCTTGACTCTCAGGAACCTTAGGAACCTAGAGCGTAGAAGTGGTTGAAGATGAGCTTGAGCTAAAAGAACTATGAGGAGGATCAAATTTTCCCTTGGAAGTGTAGGCTTTGTTCCTAGTGTTGATGACCATGACATCCTCTGGCTCTAAAAATTCTAGGACAGTGATAGTATCTTTTGGTATTTTAACAAAGATCTTATCTCAGGAACTCTTCTTTACATCACATGTGGTTTCCTCGTGGTGTTCCTCGCAAAAGTTACACCAACTCCGAGGCAGGATAGCTTTAGGATAAAAATTGTTTTAAACTGGATTTCTAAAAGGGGGTACAGAAGAGGATGAATATCCAGGGGTGAGAGGGGAGACAGTACCCTTTTGCTCAAATGCTATCATACGATTGTTCATATCTTGTACTAGTTGTAAGAGAGTGGACATGTTTGTCTGTATAAATGATTCTCCCTAGGGAAGACCAGTTATTTCAAGTTGTTTTTCATACTCTGAGCAAGTATGCAGAGTGGAACCGAGGTTATCAATGTCTTTTTCCTCAAGCCTATGATGGTAGGGAGAAGGCAATGCATTGTAGTAATGCATGAAAGCGGATTGGTTCTGAGGGAGGATAAGTTTAGGGATTTGATTGTACAACTTGGTGAAACGCAAGTTGAAATACTTGATGGTCTCACCATCCTTATAGGTGACATTATTGTATTCCCTTAACTTCTCAGCGGTGCTTTTGGATTGCCCATAAGTGGATGGGAACCAATAGATTAAATCCTCCCAAGTAGACAGGATCTTAGGAGGATTATCAAAGAAATCGACCGCAGCCTTTCCTTCCAAGGAATTGACGAACAAGCGCATGAAAGTGTCATTGTTGTTAGCCCCTATGTTATGAAAAGCATTAGAAAATGCCACCAGGTGTTCATTGGTACTGACAGTGTTACTCCCCGAAAACTTAGGCAAGTGTTCCTTAAATTTTGGAAGTGGACGAGTAGCAGGTGCTAGGTTAAGAAGAGAAGACACATGCCATGGTGTGGTTGTGGCGTCTTCTTCGAACTGAAAAAGACCATACTTTTTGATGACTTTGGTGGGGTTTGTAGTAGATTTTATAGGGATATGGTGGCTATATAAGCTACCAATCACTGATGATGATGAATATTGAGAAGATGGAGCACTTCCAGTGCCACCAGAGCCACCACTAGATGTCATCTTGTGGATGATAGATGAGGGAAAGAAAGACAAGTTGGATGAATCGGATAAGGTTCTCCTTAGAGCGCTTTGTTGGGCAGATAACAAAACATTTATCCTTCCTATTTCAACAATAGGATTGATTTCAGATGACAAGCCTCTTCTTCTTCTAGAAGAACGAGAGTTTGAGGACATGAAATAAAATCCAAAACTGATAAAAAGGAAGATTATTGTTGATTTCTAGGATGTCTATGTCTAGCTTCCAATTATTCTTGAACACTAATATCTCGCTCAATTGTTTCCCAAGAATGGTTAAGCTCAGCACGGGTTATAGCAGTGTCTAAAATCGCCTGAAACAAGTTCAA
>SNQJ01S0025131.1:136435-150066 GCA_010110895.2 Picea sitchensis
CCTGTCCTCCACTCACTCTATCGCTTTCCCTTTCGCCTGTCACGTCACCCACCTCTCTGACTATTCTCCCTACAAATCACCTCCTGTGTATCTACTCCTCCTCTCACCACATGTCACTTGTATTCCACACTCCCGATACCTCTCGCCCCTTGTATCTTTTTCCCCTACTCACTACATGTCACCTTCTCACCGCTACTTCCTGCACCTGTCTCCACAGAACATCCACCCTTCTGCATCCACTCATGCCATCTCCCTATTGGACAATTGTACCCACGTCCTCCTATTCGTAACCAGTCACAGCTTCCTCGTGACCGCTTGGCCAACAATTGTTCCAGTAAAGAGCCCACGCTAAGTTAAGCTATCAAATTACCAGTGCCACCATCCACTTTCAACTGAAAGATAATTCCCAGTAAATTTATCCAAAGGTACAGATGGAAAAGAAATTAGTACAAGAGAAGAGTAAGCAGATTTTGCTTATTAAAAAAAACACATAGCACTGGAGGAGATGCACCCAAGAAACAACAAATTGTGTCATTTATATCTTGTTGGAGTTGTTGCCAATAGGCTCCTTGATTCTAGTATTATGTTAGATCCACTTGTACATATGTTAGATTAATAGATTTTTGTGGAGACTCCTAGGATAGAAAGGGCAGCTCTCATATCAAGTTGTTGTCTACTGTTTTGGTTGTAAATCAATCAAATGAATGTTGTGTTGGGTTCGAATGGTTGAGAAGAGCTCCCTATTTTGTAATATTTTGACTAAACAAAGTTGTTTTAGTATTATGTTAGATCCACTTGTACATATGTTAGATTAATATATTTTTGTGGAGACTCCTAGGATAGAAAGGCCAGCTCGCATATCAAGTTGTTGTCTATTGTTTTGGTTATAAATACATCAGATGAATGTTGTGTTGGGTTTTAATGGTTGAGTAGAGCTCCCTATTTTGTAATATTTTGACTAAACAGAGTTGTTCTCTGGTTATGTATGAGATTTGAGATATTTTGTTTAATGGAAGTCATCCTCTTTTCATCATCTTGTTTCTTCTTACTCTGAAATGCTCATTATTGGATGATCCTTATGAGATGTTGTGTTTGTGTTATAATGGATGTTTGATTATAATGTTGTTGTGAATGTTTTTCATTGTTTTAACTTTAGTTCAAGAAGTTCTTGTGACTGAGTTTTTCTTCACCTAGCTGCTAGAAGGATTGATGCTTATAGCATTCCTATCCACCTTCATCACTACGTCTTCCATCTACTCACTTTTATCCTTAAACAACTGACTGAAATTAATCAAAACCCCATTTTCTTATGCATGCTAGCCTAGATTTTATGTCTTAAAACATTCCTATGCTGAGTTTTTCCCATTTGACCTTCTATCATTAAACTACATTTACAAACCTTTTTTATGGGTGTTAGGCTTATCCTCTTGAAATTTGAGGGTGACTCTCAGTGCTAACATTCTTGGCATCATTGTCGAGGAACGAATTGAAAACATTTCCCTAGGATTGAACGAAAAAGCATATTGATTCTGAAGGTGCATTATAAATGAGTACATTGAAGATTGTAGCTTGCACTTGGCGACTCCATTGTTTCAGTTGTGGCTCCTAAAGGAAGACACACGAGGTCCACTCCACACCTACCTCTGGCTACACCTGAAGCTGTCCCAGAGAATATTATCAAAATGGGAAAATCTTCTCAAAAAATATTTTCAGTTGTTGCACCAGGTACTTCTGGTCATTTTCATGATTCTACTTTTAATACTCCAGTAGCTATACCCAATTCTCCTCTTCTACCCTCTGTTGAAGTTTCTAGAAACTTGGATTTTGAAAATTTCCATGTTGAATACTCTTTTTTTAGTCCCAAATTGAAAGAAGAAAATGTTTAAGTCATTTCCCCTCCTGAGGTTGTAAGATGGTTTAGACTTGAGAGCTTAGAAGATTTTCCTACCTTGGGTCTTCCTACTCCTCCTCATATCAAAATTGTTGTGACTAAAGAGGAGGAAACTTTTTTTCCCTTGGACCATATACTATCTTCCTCCAAGACTCAACCTCTTCCTCTGAAAACTGAAACCTATCCATCCAAGCTCCCTCCTTCTCCTAAAATCAAAGCTGCAGTTGTACCTGTCGAGTTTCAGTCTCCCCCTTGTTCTCCTACGATTCACAACCCAATGGAAGGTTCTAATCTTCCTAGAAATAGGATGGATGCCATAGTGGCTGCTAGGTATGCCCCTCTTATTTTACCTCAGCCTATGAATGCTCTCCTTGTTGGAGACTACCTTAAGTACATTCTCAAGTTCACAGGGGAGGAAGACATCACTGCAGAAGAACACCTTGCAGCCTTTTATAGTTATACATACAATCTTAACATTGAGAATGAAGATGTATGGATGAGGGTCTTTGTACAGATCCTTTATGGTGAGGCTAGAAAATAGTTTAGGGGTTTGACTCCTGGATCTATTATTGGGATTGAAGCCTTGGATGATTCTTTCTTGAGACATTGGGGGGGTAAAAATGATTTCCTTTAGTATATTACAGAATTTGGTTCACTTAAGAGGAAAGAGGGGGAATATGTTTCAGACTTCTCAAAGAGATTTAATAAAATGTACAACAAGATTCCCACTTAAATAAATCTTACAGAAACCTCTGCCAAGATTACTTATGCCAGTGCTTTTGACCCTAAGTTTTGCCTACTGTTGAGAGAAAGAAGATCTACCTCTCTCTCTCATATGCAAGATGCAGCCTTGGAGGTAGAATCTAACATACTGGCAGCTGACAAACTTAGGGGAAAATATGATAGAGACTGAAGAAAAGGTAGGGCTGAAGATTCAACCTCGAAATCCCTTGTTGTCCACCCTCAAGTTGATGAACTTAAAAAACTGGTAAAATCACTTTCCGTTGAAATGGAGAAGTTTAAACTTGAAGGAAAGAAGAACTATAGGAACACACAGAATGATGATAATAGAGGAAATTTCAGAAGACCAAATAATGCCCCTCGGGTCCTCCAAAGAGATCAAAGAAATAGAGATAGGGATGATCAAAAATTCCAAGCCCCTCTCCAAAATAACCATGTTGTTTATGAAGAAGGAGAGGATGAAGAAATTGATCCAGAAATTCATTGTCTTGTTGACACCTCTTCATCCCCCCATTTAACCCAATCTACATATGAGGAGTCTTTAATGGACAGTCAATTGAATGAATTGAGCAAAGGGAAAAAAAAATGAGCATCCAAATAAATGCAACCTAAGATCAAAAAATAAAGAGGGAAATCCTAACACTTCAGATCAGCCCCCTAAAACAGAAAAATTTTCTAAGGCTGTGACAGCTAGCAGCAAATAAAAAGATGCACAAAACCCCCAGGCATTGGTTAAGAGCCATGCCCCAGAAGTTAAGGATATTCTGAAATATCCATCCTCTTTTACCTTTGAAAGTGAGATTCAAAAAATCAAAATCCCTATACCTTTTTTGGAGCTGATAAAGAATGAGGAATTCAAAACATATCTTTCCAAAATGTTGCAACCTGAGCCTTCCTCTAATTCCACAGATTCAGTCAACCTTCAAGATGAAAAAACAGCAGTCATCTTGGGACCTTTGGTAGAGGATGAGGATGACTCTTCCCCTCCTTTATACACATCATTAAACATTCATGATAAAGTGTTGCACAACTGCTTGATGGACTTAGGTGCATCTCATAACCTCATGCCTAAAACTGTCATGGATGAGCTTGGGCTCTAAATTACAAAAACTTACCATGACCTATACTCATTTGATTCTAGGAAAGTGAAGTGTCTTGGGGTTATCAAAGACCTGGTTATTACCCTGTTCCAATTGCCAATGAAAAGTGTGGTCATGGATATTGTGGTGGTTGATGTCCCCCCTAAGTTTGGGATGATCTTGTCAAGATCTTGGATCAAAAGAATAGGGGGAAATTTGCATATGGACCTTTCATATGCCACCATTCTTGTATTTGGGGGGGGACATAGAAGGATTTATAGGGAGGCACAACTAGCCTACATCATTAGTGATGAATCAAATCCTACCAACCACCCTAATTTTGCAGTTGATACTGACTTAGGATCCAGTATATTATGGCTCACTGATGCTCCTCAATCACCTATTGAAATCATAAAACATCCCATTCCTCTTGTGAAATTCCTCCTCATGATACCTTTGTTTGGAAGATGTTTTTTGATGGAGCCTATTCTAAGGAAGGTGTTGGTGATGGGATAGTCTTTATTTCCCCTACCCAATAGGTCATATATTTGTCTTACAAGCTTGAATTTGAAACTACAAACAATATGGCAGAATATGAGGCTCTTGTTTTGGGTTTGAGGGTCGCTAAAGACATGAAGATTGAAGAGTTAGCAGTGTTTGGAGATGCTGAATTAATTGTTCATCAAGTCAAAAATCTATATCAAGCTAAACACCCCAGGTTAACGACTTACAGAAATGAAGTTTGGGATCTTGTGGATAATTTCTTCTTGGCTTTTAGTATCTCTTTTGTTCCAAGAGAGGAAAATACTATGGCAGATTCCTTGGTTGTTTCAGCAAGTAATTTCAGAGTTATTTTTCCCCCTAAGCTCAAATATGATGTGGAAGTGAAGTATAGACCCTCTATACCTAAAAATGTCAAACATTGGAAGGTCTTTGAGGATGATCTTGAGATAAAAATATTTCTTGAAACTGTGGATGAGTTTTTTGCCTTACATATTGATCAAGATCGTGATTATGACAAAATATCTCATGTTGATATTTATCTGAATAAAAGTTTTAAACGTCATATTGTTCAGTTACCCAGTAACCATATTCCAAAAGGACTAGTCCCCTTGGAGAGATTGTTTGACAGAAATGGTTGTTGTGAAGGTTAAAGGTTCAACTGAAAATGTTGATGTGACTGAATGCAATTTAGGTACAGAGGAGGATCCAAAGTATGTGAAATTGTCTAGCAGCTTGTCAAAGGAACAAAGGGCTGAGTATGTTAAGATTTTAAAGGATTTTTTTGATGTGTTTGCCTAGAAATATGAATATTTACAAACATATGACACAAACATCATTGAACATAAGATCCCTTTGAAAGAGGAGACCGAGCCTTTTAGGAAAAAACTCAGACAGATAAATCCCATGTTACTGCCTATTATGGAAAAAGAAGTGAAGAATTTGTTGGATGCCAAGATCATCATTCCTTTAAGATACTCTGAGTGGGTGGCTAACTTGGTCCTATGAGGAAGAAAAATGGAGAAATTAGATTGTGTGTTGATTTCGGGAATTTGAACAGAAGCTCCAAGAAAGATAATTACCATTTGCCAAAGATGGAGCATATTTTGCAGAGAGTGACTGGCTCATCTAGGATGTCTATGATTGATGGATTTTTAGGCTACAATCAGATATTTTTCCTCCCTGAAGACATAGAGAAAATAGCCTTCACTACTCCTTGGGGCACATTCATGTATGCTAAAATGACCTTTGGATTAATGAATGCAAGAGCAACCTTTCAGCGAGCAATAGATATTACCTTTATTGGGGAGAAGGATAAATTTGTGGTCATCTATCTAGATGACATTACAGTGTTCTCAAAGTTTGATAAGGAGAATTATCATCATTTTAAAAGGGTCTTCTTGAAGTACTTTAAGTTTGGTCTCTCTCTCAATCCTAAGAATTATTTGTTTGCTAAGAAGGAAGGTAATTTATTGGGACATATTGTATCAGCAGAAAGGGTAAGAATTGATCCAAGCAGAGTAGAGGCCATCCAGACTTTATCTCTTCCTAGATCCAAGAAATAATTTTAGTCTTTCTTGGGTAAAATCAATTTTCTGAGAAGGTTCATCTCTAACCTTGTTGAATCGGTCAAGTACACTACATCCATGCTTAGGAAAGGAAATGAGGTGAAATGGACTATTGAGGCCCGAGATTCTTTTGAACAAATAAAAAAGGCCTTGACTGAAGAACTTGTGCTTATCATCCCTGATTATTCCAAGGAATTTATGATATTTTCCTTTGCCTCATTTGACACATTGGTTGTTGTCTTACTGCAGACAAATATAGAGGGGTTAGAGCAGCCTATTTCCTTTTTTAGTAGAGCATTGAGGGATGCAGAAATGAGATATGATAACATGGAAAAGAAAGCTTATGCTTTGGTCAAATCCCTCAAGGATTTTAGAGTATACATTATGCATTCCAAGATTGTTGCATATGTTCCCTCAACCTCAGTGAAAGAGATACTTATCCAGCCTGGCATAGATGGGAAGAGGAGCAAATGGATTGCCAAAATTCTAGAATTTGACCTTGAAATGAAGCCCACTAAATTGGTGAAAGGTCAAGGTTTAGCTAGGTTGCCGGCTGAATCAAATTGCAAAGCACTGGGGGTTAATTTCATGAACCTAAACTCAGAAAATCAGCAAGTTGATTTTGCTGACAAAAGCTCTCATATTAGCCCAAACTTGGCAGAATGCACTTGGTATAAAGACATCATATATTTTCTGCAAAATTTGTAGCCTCCTGATGGTCTGGAGAAGAACAAGGTCAGAGCTTTGAAGCTTAAGGAAATCAGATATTGTCTCATTGATCACATATTGTATTGGAAAGATCCTCTAGGGGTTCTTTTGAGATGTTAGATCCACAGCAGGCCCAAAAGGCCATGACTGATTTTCATGATAGCTTGTGTGGGGGGCATCACTTTTGGATAACCACAACCTATAAGATCCTCAGAGTTGGGTATTTTTGGCCTAGCCTTTTTACTGATGTTTGTGCAAAAATTAGAGCTTCTGTCAAATGCCAAAAGTTTTCTGGAAAGCAGCAACTCAAATCTTTTCCTTTGAAGCCAGTGGTGGTTTCTAGACCTTTTCAGTAGTGGGGTCTTGACTTCATTGGGGAAATTAATCCAACATCAAGTGGTCAACACCGGTGGATCTTGACTGCAACTGAATATTTCACTAAGTGGATAGAAGCCATTCCTACAAGGAGTGCCTCCCACAAGGTAACCATTGGTTTTCTTGAGGATATCATGTCAATATTTGGTTGTCCAAACAAGATTGTTACTAACATTGTTTCCTCTTTTAAAGTTGAACCATTGATCAAGTTTTGTGAACAGTATCGGATAACATTAGTCCATTCTACTTCTTATTACCTGTTGGCCCTTAACCAAGTTTTGGGAGATCCTTGGTCAAGTTTGACCTATTTTGGGACTTCAACAGCCTTTCGAAGAAGGAGTGCAATACGAAGCAGAGATCGCGGGATCTCAGCCCCTTTTTGGGTTCTTTTTGGGATTTGGGATTATGTAACGGGTATGGGATGTCGGCCCATGGGTTTACCCATGTTTAGGCCCATTTTGTAATGTATAAATATATGTCTAGGCTATGTAAGAGGAAGACAAGAAATGCATATATGTGTGATATTGGTCTAAGTGCTAAAACGAATGGCTAAGTGCTAGATCTATGTGATTGAAGGATTGTAAGTGCTTTGTGCATACTGTGTGAGGCTTGCAGAGCTATGTGCAAGGAGTTGTAAGAAGGAGGATCTGGCAGAGAGTGCGCAAATCTCTTGTCTTCTACGGAGTAGGATTTTGATGCTATGTGTCTATAAGAAGCTTGACCGAAGATAATAAAGAAGAAGAGTTGGTGGGCATAGCCCCAGGGTGGGGGTGAAACACGTAAATGTTGAGTTGTCTTGCTTTGTGCGATGTCTTGATATCCTTGTGTCTTTACTTGCTAGGTTATTTGATATAGATATATAGATCTATATATGTTTTGTGCTAATAATGTATATGAATGTTAGATCTGACCTATGTGAATGTGCTTAGTGCTTGAATCTACTAGATCTAATCTACCTCACTATGATAGTGCTTAAATACATCAGATATGAGTGAATGATGTGATGATTTGATTTATCTGTGCAGTGGAATAGTGGTTAGATATTGATGAACTATTAAGTATTACAATCACAGATATGTATCCCAGCTAAAGTTGCAGACACCTGAGTCCTGCAACCACCCCTGCCTCTACCTCGGGTGAGACTTCATCTGCTTCGCAGGTGTTGTCGAAAGGGTCGGTAGTTAGGGTTTTGTCGGTGCATTTTTGTAGAGTTGAACCCTGGGTCTGCCCCTGTGCCAACATTACCCCCAAGGAAATGGTTTGGCAGAGTCTTCTAACAAGAGCCTCATAAATATCATCAAGAAGTTGTTAGAAGACAACAAGAAAGCATGGGACTCAAAGATGAAATTTTCATTATGGGTTGATAGAGTTACTACAAAGAGGTCACTTGGTATTTCCCCCTTTCAACTTGTATATGGGATTGACGTTGTCTTTCCTACTTAGCTTGCCTTGCCTATGGAAAAGTTCTTACAAGATCAAGATGGAGAACCAAATCATATGGTCAGGAGGATACAACAGTTGGTAGAAGTATAGCAGACTAGAGAGAAGCTCCCTGAAAAAGAACATGACCATCAGCAAAAGATCAAGCAAGCCTTTGACAAGAAGGAAAGCAAAGAATATTTCCAGCTGGGAGATCTAGTGCTCAAGTGGGATGCACCCAAGCAAGACAAAGGCAAACATGGTAAATTTGAAGCCTTGTGGATTGGTCCTTTCAATATTTATGGGGTGTTTTCAATAATACTTATAAATTGCAAAACTTGGAGGATTTTGAAGTTTTTGGTGGCCCTGTCAATGGGCACTTTCTGAAGAAATATTTTTCTTGAGCCATGAGTAGCTACCCCTTTCATTGTAAATATCACTTTTTATTTTAATTTTAATTTTGTTTGAATAAATGACCCCATAGCCCTAGGATAAGGCACTGAAGTTGCTTCTTCTTGGAAGATCACAGGGAGCATGACATGCCCTGTGGAGCCAATGTTATCACATGAAGTTGTCATGGGTCAATTTCCCTCTTAAGTTTTAATTAAAGGGATAAAGGGATTAAAAAGCGAATTATTTTTCTAAGGTTCCTAGCACGCACATATTGTTTTAACCAAAGTCGCAAAGGGACAAGACATTTTTTCTTGTAGTGCCTAACTCCCCCACAAGTCTCCATCGGTGGCATCCCCCTCTTCCCAGATCAATGGTCCTCGGTGCATTTTGGACCCCTCCCCCCGCCCCAAACTTTCTACCTTTAACGGTAGAGGGGGCGGGGGTCTGAAAAGTGGTTTTCCCCCACCTCGGGACCACCTAAGGTGGCGCCTTCTCATCATTTCGGACCCCCCCGACCTTTATACCTTTAATGGCGGGGGGGGAAGGGGTCTGAAAAGTGGTTTTCCCCCACCTCGGCCCCACCTAACATGGCACCTTCTTGTCATTTCAGACCCCCCTCCCCCCTCCAAAATCTCCCTCACCCCTCGCTCCAACACCACTCATGCCCCTGCTTACACCAGTCCTCCACTCACTCTACTGCTCTTCCTTCCACATGTCATGTCACCCACCTCTCTGACTATTCTTCCTACACATCACCTCCCAAGTATCTACTCCTCCTCTCACAACATGCCACGTGTCTTCCACACTCTCGATACCTCTCACCCCTTGTATTTTTTTCCCCCTTTCACTAAACGTCACCTTCTCGTCGCTACTTCCCGCACCTGTCTCCACAGACCATCCACCTCTCTTCATCCACTCATCCCATCTCCCTATTGGAAAATTGTCCCCACGTCCTCCTATTCGTAACCAAACACATCTTCCCCATGACCGCTTGGTCGTTGAGTTAAGTTGTCAAATTACCAGTGCTACCATCCGCTTTGTAACGCCCTGTTTCCCCCAGTCTGTAAAAATAACTATACTGGACAAGAACTATGGCAAACTCAAAGATTGTGAATGTTTGATTTAATGGACCTTAGTATAAAAGGTCCGAGGAATGTAAATGATGTATGAATATATGTTGCATGACTGCTGAGAGGGGGATGTGCTGAAAAGAGACCACGATGGCTGATGAGATGTGGTGGAAGGGGCCGGGAGTGGCTTCGTTAACTTCCACCGAACCAAAACGGTACTGGTTTGTACGGGCTCGGGAAAACCAAAGCTCACTCTCAGACCCGGAAATGAATTACCCACCCGGATGGTAGGTGGGGAGGCTCCTCAAGAGTAAATGAGGGGATGGGGTGAACCGCCCATCCATAGAATCTCTCAGACCTGACCATCGGATAGGGAATTTGATTCCACACGCAACCTCGTAGGAGGAAATAAGTGTGGAAGGGGGGGAGAGAAGAGAATACAAACACACACACACACGATAGGAATCGTGGAAGGAGAACCAAAGGAACTCTAGGAAATACAGTGAGTCATGAGTAGAGGAGAAGGAGAGTAACCTTCGTCCTGGACTTCCGACGAGCAGGAAGTAAGAGACTGGGTCTCAAAGCCTCGTGGTCTAGCTCGGGGGTGGCTAGTGGTAAATCCATTTGGAATCGTTGAGACTACGGTTGGGTGGAAATGAGCACCCCTCTCAGCAGTTGCATTACACCTGGTGTTTTCTAATAAGTATTTATGTCCTGTATTTCAAATTGAATGTTCCTGGAATGCATGCTCATGGTTGTGCACTCATGAATGGTGTTTGTATAGAAGTGTTTGTCTGGTGTGTTTGATCAGAAAAGACAGATGCATGCTTATACTTGTATGGCCATATTCGGTTCATTTATATATATGTATACATATACATTGAACAAGTTCAGATTCCAGGTCCATTATCGGGAGATATGTCCCATTTACTTGACTCACGTGATGTCTTGGTTGGATTTCCCCGAAGTCACCTCCTTCTGGGAAGGTTCCCTCACTATTCCAGAGCCGGAGTGAGTTCCTTGAAAGGACTACCGTTTAAGTAAATATCTAATCTTACCTCACCCCTGTCACAAAGTTCATAGCTCGATAAGTTAGGAAGGCCTTTCAGTCATGTCCTCAAGCCTGGTGATAATTACCCAAGAATCTGTTGAAGGATTTTATGGCCTAAGTCTGGAGACCTTGCACCAGCAAGAATGGTTCCCTCAGAGTTTGGTCTTTCGGTGTTTCGGCACCCGGGAAATACAAGGGTAAGTTCCCTTGTACTCGCCAATCGCAAAATCCCGAAGTATGAAATCCCAAAAAGGTCTAGCCTGGATAAGTCTTGGTGTTTCGGTGTTTCGGCAACCGGGAAACCCAAGGGTTAGTTTCCTTGTACTCGTCAGTCTCGAAATTTTGACTTAAAAAACCCCGGAAGAGTGTAGCGTGATTAGAGTCTTGATGTTTCGGTGTTTCGGCACCCAGGATACCTAAGGGTAAGTTCTCTTGTAATCGCTAGTCTCGAAATCCCGATTTGCGAAACCTCGAAATGGTATAGCGTGGCTAGATTTTGGTGTTTAGACGTTTCGGCACCCGGGATACCCAAGTGCGAGATCTCTTGGCATCACACATCGTGAAATCCCGACTTGTGAAACCCCGAAACGATCTTAGCGTATATATATGAGCTTCGGAGTTTCATCTCCCGAGAAACTCAGGTGCGAGACCTCTTGTCATCGCACATCGCGATATCCCGACTTGCGAAACCCCGAAACGAGCATAGTGTGTATATATGAGCTTCGGAGTTTCGGCTCCTGGGAAACTCAGATGCGAGACCTCTTGTCATCGCACATCGCGAAATCCCGACTTACGAAACCCTGAAACAAGCTTACCGTATATACATGAGCTTCGGAGTTTCGGCTCCCGAGAAACTCAGATGCGAGACCTCTTGTCATCACACATCGTGAAATCTCGACTTGCGAAACCCCGAAGTAAGTTTAGTGGATATATGAGCTTTGGATTTTTGGCTCCCGAATATCCTAGATGCGAGGCCCCTCGTCCTCGCATATTGTGAAATCCTGGTACGCGAAGTCTCGGTAGGTGAAATCCCGGAGCGGCTTGGTGTGAATAGGATTTTGGGTTTCGAGGTGTCGAAGGACTCGACTCCTTTGCATTTCAAACTCCCGGTTTCCGAAGTCCCGAAATGCGAAAGGCGCCTCTTAACTTAGCTCGGGGTCACAACCGATGGACACGTGGAAGTAAATCCTACACTTGGTGCGTGAATTGTACACGACATATTTTCAACAAAAGAACCCATGAATTGGTTTGGTGAAGGTCTTGATTGGAAGACCTAGCCTACGCCAGAACCTCGTAAGAATTCGGGAACTCTGTCCCTCGACAATGAATAAGAAAGAAAAAGGTGAAAAATATCAGCTCCCGTAGTGGGTGTGTTACAAATTGGTATCAGAGCATGGTTACAACACTTGGCCTGCTTAGGCTCATGAACGGGTTGCGTAGAGACTCCATTTGGAGTACTGTTAAAAGGAGTAACTCTTTATCTTGACCCCCTCAATTAAAAGTCGAAGTTAAGAATGAAAACTCCTATTGTGTGTGTGCATGTGAAAATTATAAAGTATGTATTAGTTATAAATGAATATAAGCATTGACTAACAACCAGCGTTTTTCTTTTGCACACAAGCGGAAGATCAACCGCGGGAAATTACAAACGTATAGAATGGTGACTCACCATGAAGTGGGGGAGGGCTCCCACAATAGAGACTAAGAGTCTAATGAAAGGAGGGAGGTAGGGACCCCTCCATATCTAGCTGAGACTGTGAGGAGCCTCATGGTCGAATTATAGAGCTCCAAGGCTCACAATGAAAGGATGATAAAAGAGCAAGAGAAGCAAAAGGAAATTAATGCAGTTTTACTGCAGAGCTTATCCGACATACAAAGGCAATTGCAACATGAACCTGAGACATAGAAACTTGGTCATTTCAGTGGCCACACTGAGAGGAGCACCTTGAGAAAGGTCCACCCCAGAGATAAGGGACAAGCGTCGGACGATTCTTCTGGAAAGGAAGCTGGTGACTCGGAGGGATCTTCTAGCAGTAGAACTAGTTCTCATTCCCAAAGAAAATGAAAGAAGCATAAAATTTCCAAGAGTCATAATCTCGAAGAGTTCAAGAAGGCCAAACCACCCTCCTTTGATGGTGAAATAAAGAAAGGAGAGGAAGCGGAGGCCTAGCTGCTTGGACTAAATAAGTATTTCAAAGTCCATGACTTCTCCAAAAACTTGAAGGCCCAAGTAGCCACCTTCAACTTGAATGGAAACTCTTCCATTTGGTGGGAAGACCTTAAGAATGTAAAAGGTATTCATGAAGAAGACCTGTCTTGGGAACGGTTTGAGAAATACTTCAGGAAGAAGTATCTGTCGGAAAAATATTTCTACGAAAAGACTAAAGAATTTTATGAACTTAAATTGGGGCAACTCACCATAGAGGAATATGTCAGCAGATTCCTCGAGTTGCTAAGGTATGTACCCTACATAAAAGCAGAAAAGGAAAAGGTGCAACGATTCATTAGTGGACTACCTAAGGACTATCAGAACAGGATTGAATTTGACGAACCAAAGACCTTAGAAGATATTATCCGAAAGGCAAGATATTGTTATGAACAGCTTGGGCATCGGACAGGACCTCGCGAAGGCCGGAAGCAGATGAATAGTTCAGGATTCCAGAAAAGGGGGTTTAAATCCCCAATATTTATGGACTATAAAAAGAACTCAAGGATGAGCTTCTCAACCCGAAGTGTACACCAGTAGAACTTTCCCTCCTTGAGCGAAAACAAACTTTCTGGATCTGCCCCAGTAAAGACTGATAACCCAAAGAGAGAACCTTTGAAATGTTGGGG
>SNQJ01S0025132.1:0-12985 GCA_010110895.2 Picea sitchensis
ATACACAACAAAATCTCCCTAGAACCAACCTAGTGATTCTAGATAGAAAGGGGTTTAAACTTTTATGGTTTTCTATATCTAGAGCAAACAACTCCTTTTACACCAAAGAAGGGTAGATGAACATACCTTTAACTCTAGATTCTATCACCTGCATCCTACACAAAAGTAACCAACACTACCAATATTCTTCTTTCTCTACTGTTAGAAATAATAAATATTCCTCATATCTAATTTGATTTACTATTCATAGAATTAAATCCAAACCTTTCATGAACTCTACACAAATAATCTGGGGAAAACTATTGATCTATTAATAAAATAAAGAACTTACATCAAACATATCTTAGTGATGATGTCATTCTCCCTTGACTCCTTTCTCTTTTCTTCTCCCTTCAGGTTCTTGGTCAGGATAGGCTCTCTGACTTATGGTTGTGATTGACATGAAAAGAACCTCTACAAATGGACAACATAAAATTTCTCTCTAATTTTGTCCCTCTTTCCCAAGACTTTTCTTTGATAAATAACTCTTTGGAAGAGGCTTGAGAGAGCTTCTATATCTTCTAGAGATGATTGGAGACTAAAATGTTGTGAGTTCCTAGGCGCCAACCAAGAAGATACAACTCATCCCTCGCCTATCTCCTCATAACTCCCCAAATCTATAAGTTTTAGGGGTCATCGCTTGTTGTCCACTATGTGTCCAATGATGATCTCCAAAAAGGAACAAAATCTTAAGAAAAACATAGATTTTGGGTTACATCCTCTTATAGATTCCCTTATAGTCTATAGCGTGGAAATTAAGGCTATAACACTTATGTCTGTAGAAATCATTAGTTCTTTCCACTTCTTCAATGATATTTGGGGTTTCTTTAATAGAGGCCTTGGGGATATTTTCATTGTCTCCTCCTCCTTCTTCAAATTGTTCAAACTTACAAAAATATGAAGAGTATCCAACTAGGGACATGTGTGTAGAAAACAAGTTTTTAGGGTCAAAACCCTTGATGCATTGAGCTTATTTTAAACTGATTTGATCCAATTAACTTGAAAATTCATCTAGTAAATGGGAAATATGTTTTACAACTATTTCCCCAACCCTCCATGGAGAAAGGTAGTAAGAGGGGTTTCCCTTGGAACCAAAATAGTCTGAGAAGACTAAATTCCTCCAAAGTTTCAAAATTTCCTTTCTTGATGAGAAAGGATGCAACCTCTACTAACAACCCCGATGCAATAAGACAATGAATTAATTTTTTTAAAGAAGATGTAAAACCATTTTGGATCGCATAGAAATTGTATTGGGCTTATGTCTCCATAAAGATGGCTGGTACAAGACATAATTTGGTTCCAAATTAAAATAAACACTCCTTTCTATAGGAAAGTCTTCAAATATGTGGAAGTAAGAAATAACATAGGCCAAATAGATCAACTTTTGAGATGGCGATATAACCCTCCAAAATCTATGCTCCTTCTTGGTGTTTCTTGAGAAATTTTCCTGCTTCCTTGTTCTTAAATAGCATAGTGGGGTATGGGAGTTGTAACCTTCCTATGAATACGAAGGGAGAATGTAACGTATGCATCCACCCCCGGGATGGGCACACTACCTCAAAAAATATGTTCGAAACTGATTTTGAATTCTAATACCATTAATTATTAAAGAAGCAGGAAAGAAACATGATAACAACACATGAAATAATAAATATTCATGCTACAATATAAATAATGTTTAAACATTCCATGAATAAAAATAACCATCAAGCATGCATGTTATAACATACGAATCTTAGAGACAATAATTAATACACAACATAAATAAATATACAACAGAGAAACACATGACAGAGAAAACTTATCTTTAATCAAACGAATTTAGCAATTGGATGTAGACTAAGGAAGTTCCACCCAACCATAGACACTATTTTTCCAAGTCTCAATAGTAGGTCACCCACGAGACAGGGCTATGAATCCACACAGATGGTTACAGGGTGTCACTTAGCTTCCCAAACTAGTCAGCACTCAAGCTCTCATGGGTTTCTCAACACACAACAATCCAAAGTACACCATATCTCTTCTCTCCAGCTTTCACAACCCAAGAAAATGGACCCATTTATACCAAATCCTTTAAATAATCCCGTCCAAAAATTTGAAGTAAACCTTGTATCTCTGTCTGAAACAATTGCCTTCGGTATCCCATGCAACCTAGAAATTTCCCTCATGTAAATTTCTGCAATATTAGATAATGTATGAGTCAATATAACATGAACAAAATGAGCATCCTTTGTCAATTTATCCACAACTACCATTATGGAATCATGCATCCTTGATTTCTTGGGAAATTTAGTTATAAAATCAATGGTTACCACTTCCCATTTCTTCTCTAGAATTTCCAATGGTTGAAGAAAACCTTATGGTTGTCTATGCTAAAATTTTACTCTTTAACATTCCATACATATTTCAATGTAATAAAAAACATCCTTCTTCATTCCTGGCCAAAAGAATTAGATTTTTACTGCTGCAATTGTTTTCTGATAACCAAGATGTCCAACATATGGAACATTATGCATTTATTTTAATACCAAATTACTAAGTTCTCCAGAACTAGGAACATAAATTATATTCTGATGAACAAGTAATCAATCTCCCTTAATCTCATACTCTTTAATTTTGTATTGTACGTTTTCTGGCTGTAAACTTTCTTTTACCTGTAGATAATATCGATCTGTAACAAGAAAATCTAAAATTATGCTCTTTAAATCTGACTGATCCATACTAACAGTTGTAGCATGCATGAGATGTACTCTTCTGCTGAGTGCATCAACAAATTTATTTTATTTTCCCTTGATATGCTTGATGTCAAAGTCATACTCACTTAAAAATTCCAACCATTTTATTTTCCTAGCATTCAAAGTTGATTGTTCAAAAAGATATTTTAGACCACTATGGTCTGTCCTGAATTCAAAACTTCTTCCTATGAGATAATGAATCCACATATTCAATGCATGAACTATGGAAACAAGATCCAAATCATGTGTGGCATAATTCCTCTCATGTTCTTTGAGTTTTTTGGACTCATAACCATTTCCATGTCCATTTTGAGTGAGGATTTGTTGTGGATAAATTCATAAATGCGGACATAAATAAATCTCCCTAGTTCAGGAACCTCAAACTAGAACAAAACAAGACAGTATAAATTCCTTTCCTTAGATTTTATAATCAAAATGCAAGTAGATAAGTAGTTTGTACCTTTTATCCAAAGTTTTCCTTCATTAGTTGAAGATGCAAGTTTTATTCCAAAACCTTTTGCTACAACCCTACATTAGAATCAAACATAAAAATTGAAAGAAACAATACTACAAGTATTTCGATAAATCTATGTAGATGGCCAAGGAAAAATAAAATAAAGATGATGTACAAGATTTATAGAAAAGGGAAAATATAACTATATTAATAAATAAGGAAACAACTTACAACCAATGCCTTGGCATTGAAAAACTCTTTCTATCGGTTCAATGATTCAATACGCATGTAGCATCCATGAATGTCATCACCCTATCTTGAGCACTTTGACACCAATAAATCTCTTAGGGGCAAAATGAGACTCACAATCTCTTAATCACAAATTAGAATCTATTCTCAATTCACCATCATCTCCTTACCTATTCCTTATTATCCTTTTTCTTTATAAGATGTCTCCATTTATAGATTGGAAAGGAAGTCATGAGGAGGTTAGGATCTCACCAAATCAGGAGAGATGGGTGAGATCCAAACCAATCGGCAAGAAACTCATCATCGAAGTTTCTCTTCTAGAAGCTTAGAGAATTTCTTCCTTTTTTCACGTACAAAGTTTGTCGCACCTTTAAATCACTGCAACAAGAGATGTTGTCACACCTTCTAGTGATGCAACATGCGACAAGTGAGTTTGTCACACCTTTCTAGAAGGAAACAAGTGAAAATATTGTAATTTAGGGATTTTTTTGAGTTTATCCTTCTCAAGAATACTTTCTTTCAATTCCTCTTCCAATTTTTTGTGCTTTAGATTTCAAAGATAGGAAGTATCGTCAATTGTGAGTACCCAAATTCAATGAGTTCTTATTTGGATTCAATTTTAAAAGAACATGGTCCTCCACTTTAAATTATCCAGTTGTCATGTTATTATCTACATAACTTTTCTATCTATCTTAAGTTGCCTTTAAATTCTTCTTAATTCTAACCATTTGGTCTTCCATGTCCTTGAGAAATTATATCCCAAGTACTACTCAATTTGATGGGTTGTCTCAACTCACTGGAGTATTTCATTTTCTACCATAAAAATCCTCAAATGGGATCATCTTCAATTAATATCGATGCCCATTATTATAGGCTAAATCAACCAAATGAAAGTAGTCTTCCCATTTAGATGGTTTATCCATCACATACATTCTCAACATATATTCAACCACTTAGTTGAATCTCTCTGTCTTCCCATCCGAATGTGGATGGTATTCTATGCTAAAATTCATATTTGTACCAAATCCTTTAAATAATCCCCTCCATAAATTTGAAGTAAACTTTGTATCTCTGTCTGAAACAATTTCCTTCAGTATCCTATGCAACCTAGAAATTTCCCTCATGTAAATTTATGCAATATTATCTTCTATATGAGTCATTTTCATGGGGAAAAAATGAGAATCCTTTGTCAATTTATCCAAAACTACCATTATGGAATCATGTTTCCTTGTTTCCCTCAGAAATCTAGTTATAAAATCAATGGTTACCACTTCCCATTTCTTCTCTAGAATTGGAAATGGCTTAAGAAAACCCATTGAGTGTCTATGCTCCAATTTTTATCTCTGACATTCCATACATATGGCAATGTAATCAACAACATCCTTCTCCATTCCTGGGCAAAGGAATTGGCTTCTAATTGCTGCAATTGTTTTCTGGTAACCAAGATTTTCAACATATGTAACATTATGCATTTATTTTAATACCGAATTCCTAAGTTTTCCGAAACTAGGAACATAAATTATATTCTTATACATAAGCAATCCATCTTCCTTAATCTCATTCTCTTTAATTTTCTTTTATATGTTTTCTTGCTATAAATTTTGTTTTTCCTATAGGTAATGCCGATTTGTTACAGAAGAATATAAAATTATGCTCTTTAAATCTGACTAATGCATACTAACCATTGTAGCATGCATGAGATGCACTCTTTTTCTCAGTGCATAATTTTTTTTATCTTCTTTTCCCTTGATATGATTGATGTCAAAGTCATCCTCACTTAAAAATTCCAACCATCTTGTTTGCCTAGCATTCAAATTTTATTGTTCAAAAATATATTTCAGACCACTATGGTCTGTCCTTAGTTCAAATCTTCTTCCCTTGAGATAATTCCTCCACATGTTCATTGCACAAACTATGGCAGCAAGCTCCAAATCATGTGTGGCATAATACGTCTCATTTTATTTGAGTTTTATGGACTCATAACCAATGACATGTCCATTTTGAGTGAGGACTCCACCAAGTCCTTCCTTGCATGCATTTTTACATACCAGAAAGTTCTCCTTTCGGTCATCAATATTTAAAATAGGTTCACTAGTAAGTAATTCCTTTAAAAAATTAAAATTATCTTCACACTTTGTTGTCCATTCAAACTCGATTCCCTTATTTTGTAAAGAATATATGGGATGAGAAATCTTAGATAACCCCTCTATAAACCTCATGTAGTATCTAGCTAATCCCATAAAAGATATGATTTCTGGAACATTCATGGTTGTTTTCCATCCTCTAATAGGATCAATCTTTTCTGGATCTACTTCTTTACCTTGTTCTGAAATAATATGACCCAAATAATGGATTTGTTCTTGGTAAAAAGAATACTTACTAAGATTGGATAAAGTTGATGTTTCCTCAGTGCTTGTAACACCAACCTTAAGTGATTTTCATGCTCTTCCTCAGACTTAGAATAAATAAGTATGTCATCCAAGAACGCAATGACAAACTTATTCAGATAATTTATGAATATGCCATTCATTAAGCACACAAAGACAACTCATGCATTGGTTATTCCAAATGGCACCACTACAAACTAATAATTTCCATACCTGGTTATGAAGGCTATCTTATTGATGTCTTCTTCCTTGATTCTTACTTGATGGTACCCAGAACTCAAGTCTATCTTTGAAAATATATTTTCTCCTCTTAATTGATCAAAGAGGTTATCAATTATGGGTAGAGGGTATTTTTTCTTCATAGGGGCTTTATTCAGTTGTATAAATTCTATACACAGCCTCAATGTTCCATCCTTCTTTTTGAAAAAGAGTATTGATGCTCCCTAACGAAAAACACTTGGACGTATGTACCCTTTCTTCAAAAACTCTTCCAACTGCATTTGTAATTCTTTCAATTCAAGTGTACTCATTTTGTAAGGTGTTTTTTATACTAGGGAAAATCTCGGTACTAAATCAATAGAGAAATATATCTCCCTCTTTGGTGGAAATCCTGGTATTTCTTGGAATACATCTTCAAACTCTTGAAATACTATAAAATATTCAAGGCTTGGAAGTTTTGTCTTTTCTGACTCTTCCACATGAGCTGCATACAATTGACATCCTTTCCTGAAACATTTATTCAGCTGTAAGGCTGAAATCTCCCTTATAGAAATGGGTCTTGGAATTCCTCTCACAATACTTTATTTCCCTTCTTCATCAAGACATGTAAATGCCTTGTTATGAAAATCTAGAATGGCATGGTGCTCGTCCAACCAATCCATTCCAATTAGGATGTCATAAGATCCTAATGGGATTATATTCATATCGACAATTGTATTTAATCCATTAAGTTTTATTAGACAACTTCTCACAACCTCATTGATCCTTCTATTGGTTCTAGTGGCTAGTTGAACCAAACTTGACTTTCCTAGCTTACTTTTCCCCAAATGCAATCTATCCACTATTTTAGGATCAATGTAACAATGACTTGCTCCTAAATCAATTAAAATAGCAACATGTTGATTAATGATATTACCTTCCACTTTGATCATATTGGATTGGTACTTTTCTTGTCGATCTTCTAAGGATGCATATATATTTCCCATGTCCTCCACTATTTTATCCTCTTGGATGTTGTGCAAGGTCTTCTCTTTATCACCTTTGTGAGGGAAATCCTTGTATAGGTGATTTTCCTTGCACCCCCAACATTGAATTGGTGGTCTTTATCTTTTCTCCAAGAAATTCTCTTTCTTGGATTCATCCTTATAAGACTAATCTTGTTGATTTTTATTAGGGTTGTTTCTATTGAAAGGAGGTTTGAACTCCTTCCTCCTCTGATTAGATTTCTCCTTCTTATTATCCCTCCAAGACTTCTGCATGGATTAAATTCCCTTTCCTTTCTCATATAGGTACTTATCCTTCCCGATGGTCCCAGTCAATGTCCTGGGATCATCATATCGGATATTTTCTTTATAAAAGGATGGAAGTCCACTTAAAAACCTCTGTATCTTCACTTTTTCATCTTTGATAAATCCTACATACTTAAACAATCCCAAAAACCCATTCTCATATTATTTCATGGTCATGCTTCCCAACCTTAGCTCAAAGAACTCTTGTATATTCTTTTCATAGAAGTTCCCTGAAAGGTACTCCTTCTGAAAATATTTCTTGAACTTCTTCCAAGTGATCTTGATCTCATTAATGTGCTCAACTTGCTTCAACTGATCCCACCACATAACATCTTTCCCACGTAAGTGGTATGTGACAATTCTTTCTTCTAGGTTTCAGGAGTAATTATGCAATTGAAAATACCTCCCGAGTTCAAGCATCCATGCTTCAACATCACCTTCCTTTTCTCTTTCACCATCAAAGGATGGTGACTTAAGATTCCTCAAATCTCCTTGCAAACTTTCCAATTCATTTCTTCGTCTTTGGTTCCTAATAGGAGACACTTCTGGATTGCTTATGGAGTCTTCAGATGCATAAAATTTCCTTTTTGAGTAAGGCGGTGAGTGATGTCTAAGAGTTTTGTTGGAACTTATTGAATGAGAATCTCTTTTGTAGTTACCTCTTCTTTCATGACATCTTTCTTCTTCCTCCCGCCTTAAGTCTGATCCATTCCTTGCTTACTTATGAAAATGATTTAGGCTTTGCATTACTTGAGAATTTATCTGATTTTGTTCTCTCATAAACCTCTCATTGTCTTCTTTGTAACTTTGCACTTCCATTTTCAGGCTTCTCATAGTCTCTATTAAGGTTTCTTGTTCCCCTCTTCTCATGTGCCCATTTGATTATGTTTATGCATTACCAACACTGACATTTTGACCTTTGGCTTCTTTATCATGACTGAAGGTTTCCTCTCCTTCCTCTGTTTCTTGAATATTCATTCTTATCTTGAACTGATATTATTATACTCCCTAATTCTGGAAAATGTGCAAGCAACCATTTTGTTAGAATTATGCATATTATAAATTTTTTTTCCAAACAATGCTACAAGTCATTTTTCTACTCAATTCATGAAGAAATATATCATCATTATCCAAATTATAAAAATTAAATGTTATTATCCTTTGAATCATCTTTCTAATGAATATCCCCATGCCCCAATCCGATTTCTGAGCTGAAAGTTGTGGATCCCTGGAAAAGTCACTTTCACCCTTTTTTGTGCAAACAAGATCTTGTAGATGCAATGGAATGGTTGTGTTCCAATCTTGTAAAATTATTCCATAGTCCCTTTAAACTGGTACATAATTTGAATTTTTCACAGGCGCTTCCTTCAATCCACTTTTCTTGTGACCACGGGCTCGAAACCATGAGCTTATCCACTCTAAACGATGTTCCTTTAGCGATTTATCTTTATTATTCTAGACATGACCTCATTCGAAAATGTCTGCGGGATTGTTTACTTATAGGTCCTTCACACCTCTAATCAACCCATTTACCTTATCATGAGACTGGTGTTGGAACCAATTCCTCCAAAATTCAGTATTCATGTTTTCTTCCAGAGTAATAATTCTCGAAGTACACTTCACCGATGTACTTATATTATCTCCACTAGTATATCGGATATTTGAGATTTAATATCATGTTGACTAGATGATCCTGGCTCATTTGGAGGCTTCAAAGAAATCAATGATCATGACTTAATCAGGTGTTGATATGGATGGTCCTTATTTATTTCAGGACTTTGACACTCCATGACTCTAGGATATTACAACTTTCAAGTTGTTCAACTCCCCTGAAGTTATACCTACCGAAGCGGTCATAAAGTGACGATGACCACTTACCGCCGGTTAAAACCTTCGCTTATGTTATCCTTCACTAGTTTAATTCAATGGCTATGACTTAATAAAGAGTTGAGATGGATGGTCCTTATTTTTTTTGGAGCTTTGACACCCCACGGCTTCAGTATATTACAAATCTAAAGTCATTCAACCCCCTCAGAGTTATACCTTTCGAAGTGCTTATGAAATCCTTCCACTTCTTGATCTAATGGTTGAGAAAAGTTTCGAAGGGATATTATATTGATGGTATGTGTGATTTAATTACTCCTAGAATTTGGTATATTGTGGTTTACCCTGTCCTTCCACTATTCTAAATTGGAAGGTCAAGAATTCACCCGAATTTCCTCCTTGATCTGATGGTTTTCTATATTTCGAGGCTTCTACTCTAAGACTCCAAGAATTTATGGCTTACCCTATCCTTCCACTATACTCGATCAGATGATTGAGAATTCACCCAAAGTTCCTCCTTGATCCTGACGATTGGCTAGATTTAGGGGCTTCGACACTCTAGGACTCCAAGAATTTGTGTCTTTGTACCTCTTCCTTATCTTCAATAGTCGTCGAAATGGAAAATTTCGAGAGTCCTGAACCTTTATAAATTTCTTGTAGACTTTGATCGACAACCTACACTAATTCATGATTTCGGACTTCGAGGATTCCACTCGTTTCTAACTCATTTATCCCCAGAACGGTCAATGTCGAATGACCATAGAACTCATCAACCTAATCGAATGGATGAGGTTTTAATGGTTCAATATGACGACTCTAGTTGTACTCGAAATTTATCAACTAGATCTGACGGCTCTCGTTTATCCGCCTTCTCCCGAAGTTTTATTGACCTCAGATAAATGCCCTTCAGAGGTTCGATTCCTTCGAGACTCTTTTGGCTTTACACTTGGATTCCAAGTGAACCACTATCATTTATTTGTGCCTTCGGTCAATTCTCAACGATTGTCATATCTCCTAATAGTAACAGAGTTTCCTCATAGTTTTGAAGGTGTTTCTACATTTGACCTGTTGGGAATTCGATCCCAATAACACTTCCTTAAGGTTCTCCTTTTCATGAGCTTTCCTTCGACCTTTCCAAAGTTCTTAACGTTGCGCGCTCTGATTCCATGCAACCTAATATGCCATCTCTCCTGAGCTTTAGGATCTCAAAAGACATATTATTTCTTAATGACAATACCATGTTGATATTTTTGACATCAATGACAACACCATAATACCATGTCCAATAGTTTTGGCCCATACCAATATGATGTTTCAACCAGAAGATCTGATACCAATCTATGACATACCCAACCACCCCTGGGTCGGGCACACTACCTCAAAAACTACATTTGAAACTGATTTTGAATTCTCTTATCATTTTATTATTAAATAAGCATGAAAGAAACATGATAACAAAAAATGCAATAATAAAGATTCATGCTACAATAGAAATAATGTTTAAACATGCCATGCATAGAAATATCCAACAATAATGCATGTTATAACATACGAATCTCAGAGACAATAATTAATACAAAGCAGAAATAAATATACAACATAGAAACACATGACATAGAAAACTTATCTTTAATGAAAAAAATTCACCAACTAGCTATAGACCAAGGACGTTCCACCCAAACATAGACACAATTATTCCAAGTATCAACAATAGGTCACCCCTAATCCATGGATATGAATCCACAAGGACAGTTCCAGGGTGTCATTTAGCTTCCCAAACCAGTCATCACTCAAGCACTCACAAGTTGCTCAACACACAACAATCCAAAGTACACCAACTCTCTTCTCTCCATATTGCACAACCCAACATCTGGACCCCCTTCTCTTCCATGCATTCCCTCAAGTTGTTCAAGTCCTTCCAGGGCTCTAGTGCATCTGGTCAAGAATATCCATGATGGGACTCTCAGGACACACAAGTATGAATAAACTTTAGTACATGATAATGCATCTCAAGAATGTAGGCATTAATTCATGGATGAAACACACCAGTGACTGCTACATCCAACAAACAATGGACTCCTCCCCAATAATACTCCCCCATGGTCCCATTCCAACAACAAGAATGAATGAGTGAAAAATTAAACAAAATGGAGAGAGTGTGAACAATGAATAATGAATGAACAAAGTGAGTGAAGAAGAACCCCCAAACAACCCACAAGATGGGTTTAAATATTTACTTGAAAATCAAGAACCCCATGGTCTTTCCCCAAGAAGAACATGTAACCACTTCTCCCCATTAAAACAATTATGGGTAAATAAAATATGATAAAATGACTTATCCCCTTAAGCCCCCTCTCTTGTGGAATCATATCACCCTATAACTCTCTTCCTTGTTTGTCTTGCACCCAATGACATATTTTATTATTAATAATGATCATAGTGTTAGCGACGGAAGTCACTCCTGGATTGCTTGCAGGAGCAGAGCCCGACGCCCATCAGTTTAATGTCACGATTTGTTTTAAAGGGGTGATCAAATGGAGAAAAACTCGAGGAGATATCACTCTAACTCGAGGACTGAGTCTGGTACATATGGTGACAAAGGAGGTCTTGATCCAACTTCAGCCAGTGGTTGATAAAAGGGTGAATAGGTGGAAGACTTGGTGGGGAAAATGAACTAACAGTTTTGGGCAGCAGGCTTACGACTATTTGTAGAAGAAAGACACTGAATGCAAGATCCGCTTGGTTCAGGGTCTCAAGAAACCGAGGAGGGCTTGACTGGATCCTCCAATTCCAAGTCACTCAGCGTTGAGAAAATCACAAAAGCTGGCTAGAAACATCATAACTGCTACAGTGATCCTACCAACATCATCCTACAACAGCTATAGCTCGACTGGATCCTCCAATTCCGAGCGATTCTAACACAGTGTAACAAAGACGTAAAAGAAACTAGCATTCATCAGGCAAGAAGTCTCAAGAGTGCATACATAACCAGAGTATCAGTGCTTTATTAAAGATTTACAACCAGGAGCTCAGCTCAACCATCGATATATACAAAAATGGCGAAAATGCCTACATATACTTAGAATAATCAACAGCAGCGGAACCAAGACGATGCATTGAAAGCTTTGTGTCTGCATGGATTCTGACAGTCAACCTCTGAAGGGTCGTGCAACTTAAGTCAGACACAATCTAATTCTTTGTCAGTTTCCAACGACGAATCGACGTGCCTTTAATTCGCTGCAGGACGTGCCCATTATGGCGGAGACGATGTCTAACCACAACCAACCGCTTCAATAACTGCTTCTAGGGCTTGAGGACGATCAAGCCATCTCAACATTTTGGGATATGGAAGACTCCTCGCGTTGCCACCTGGAATAACTGAGTAGCTTGAAGGACGGGTATGGAGGCCAATGCGGGAAGTGGGGGGACAGAAACGAGGTGACGGGATCACAACCGCAGGGGCGAAGTAAGAACGATGAGAGGCGAGAGAGGTGGCAGGGGATGACATAAGGCAAAAAGGATATAAGCGGAGAAGGTGGGAGAATGGACGTGGCAGGTAGTGAGCGGACGATGAGACAGGGAAGGGGCCACCCGGATGAAAGGGTGGAGGAGGACATATGACACATGGCAGCGGGAGGAAGGTTGTTCTGGAGGATGACATGGCAGGAGGAGGGCCCACGTCGGCTAAACATAGGGAGACTGAGAGGGGTGAGACTAACCCAGCGCCGTTGATCCGGGCACGGTAATCTCAGCCGTCGGAAGCTGCGTCTTCGATTCTGGACCCCCCCC
>SNQJ01S0025132.1:12995-43874 GCA_010110895.2 Picea sitchensis
AATTCTTCCACAATATTCTAAACATGTAGTCAATCTTATTTAATGTCCCTGATCTAGAACACTTTGTAATTGTACATATAGGGTGGTGAGTCGTTGGAACAAAGTGTAAATGAAATGAACATTTAGGCCAGTGAGTCGTTGACCTTGGGTTTTGATTTTGCACACATTAGAGTAGTGCACAGAGACATGTTATCAAAGATAGGGTGTGGACATTTCATAGTATTGCACACACCTAGGTAAGTGAGCATAATTCACAGTGTTGCGCGCACTTGGGGAAGTGCACGAGAATGACTTGGGAGTGTGCATCGAGCCAAGTTATATATGTATATTTATGACTGTATATGTATTGAGGCCAAAGAGCCCGTGTGACTATTAGGCTGGTGAGCCAGGACACAGATAGACCAATGTGTCTATCCATGTAACATGTAATCATACTTAGTCATTAATTTAATATTACATCATTGTGCACAAACAAAATAAGAAGAAAATAGATGGGGGGCTGACTCCATGAGAAAAGGGAAAAGGGGGTGAGACTTAAGTCTTAGGGAATAATTTATAATATTTTTGAAAAACGTGTAATGTTATGGAATTTTTTTTATCCTAAGTTCCCGAGGGCAAGGAACACGTCACCAAGTTCCTTAAACTACTTCTGATGGTGACAAGTGTCAATTTTAAGGTATGCAATATATATTGTTGGCCTTAGCATATTTTGGGGGGTACAATTATTCCTTTTTGGATATGCAAAAGGAGAGAAGGGATTTTTTGCAAAAGAGAATTCATTCTGGGGATCATTCATGTTTCAGACTCTTGTGAGTAGAAGGGGATTGGATGGTATGGAAAATTTGATTATTACCTTATTTTCATAGAGAGGAGTGTAAGGGTTTTATGTTTTGTATCTAGAGTCTTTATGTCAAGGAGGAGGGTTTTCAGGATCATGAACAGTCTCTCTAGGTGAGATATTGTTGTTGAAGAGGCGGGTTGTCAGGCCCGTAAGCATAATTTCTAAGTGAGAGTTTTGTTGAGAATTGTTCCTTGTTGCGTTGGGCATTGGATGTAGGACTCAAATACTTCATCTCTGGCCTGTGTTGGTAACCTTGGAAGGAAAGTGGGACTTCCGAAGGATTGTAGAGAAGATAAGGGGCACACTTCCTTGGGTGTGACATGTGCATAGGGAATGAGAGATTGTATGCTAGTGCAGTAGTGGGCACCTTATATTGAGCAGTTTTGCTACACGTCAGATCTTAGTGTGTCACTATGAGTCCTTTTCCCTCGTGGAGTTGAGCCCCGACTCAGGGATGACCTATTGTTGAAATCTTATGAGAAACAATGTATATGGCTGGGAGGAATGTTTGATTCAAGGACGGAGTCAGTAACTTTCATCACTTTCGTATTCTATATTCCATATTTTTTTCAACATGTCATTTATCAGTTATGTTTACATTATGTGTGATCCAGATTTTATGAGGAGAACGAAATGACTACAGATTATTAATAGATGCTTAACAAAAAATAACAAAGATACAGTAAAAATGGTTTTCTATTCAATAAGGAAATAAGATGAAACTATAAAATGCAGCGGAAAACAAGCTTGATAGAATGGTGGTTGATTATCTCTAAGAAGAGATGTGACGACTATGCTCATTCACAAAAAGATGGTTACAATGAGGCTCTGAAGGCCTTTTACAATAAATAGGAATTTCAAAAACCCTAGACATCCAAAAACCTAGCCCTAGGAGATGAAGCGCCAAAAGTTAGGTGGGTCTCGTTTGGGTAAGTTAGTACATCAACTTCACAGGGTCGTAGCTTTTGCATACGATCTTCATTTTAGGCACATGATAGCCCATTGGAAATGTCTAACCACGAAGAAAAATTTATGACTGGCCCAATTAAGTGCCTTTGACAATCACCTGGGCCCTAAATTCGAAAAAATGTCGTTTAGGGCCTCAAAACGGCCCCAAAAGTTTGGAACCCGAAAAACTGTTGAAAAATTGCCAAGGTGGAAAAATGTTTTTCGAGCCAGAAGAATAGGTGGGTGGCCACCAATATCCACCTATATCAATCCTCCCTCCTTAGGAAGAAATGGTCTCTATTGCGTTGATTTTCCCCATAATATGAGAAAATTTATGTTTAATTTGGCCCCAGGTGAGCCACTTTCCTTGGTGCAAGAGTTTCCCTGCTTTGATGACTCGATAAAGTTGGATCCTTTGTTGTCAAGTGCCCTTGATCTGTGTGTCCACAATATGATAACTGGATGCATGTTGTATGCAGTCAGGGTTGAGCTATGTTGGTGTAAGTTGTTCTGCTACTTCTGAAGTGTCTAATAATGGTGGGAAATAAGGACGAAGGAGATCCACGTTGAACACTAGGTGCAGGCCAAGGAAAGGAGGAATGTTGAGCTCAAAATCATTATCCCCCACAGCCTTGGTGATGGTGTACGACCCATAACAGAGTGGTCGAAGCTTCCAATGGGGTCCTGTAAGGCATTATTTCTGCAAGTGCAACCAAACTTTGTTGCCCACCTGAAACTTATGTAGCACCTGATGTTGATCATGGCGTTTCTTGTACTTGTCATTAGACTTTTGTAGGATATCCTGAACCTGTTGGAGGATGTGTTGGATCCGCTCAATGAACCGGGTGGCTTTGTCAACTTTTGTTGGAGTAGGATATGAGTCGACCAAGGTGACCGCAAGGGGAAGTGCAACTTCTATGGGACCCAATGCTTGGAATCCCAACCCCACTTGAAAAGGGATGTAACTTGTTGAGTTATGGATGGCTTGATTGTAGCTATGTTGGACATAGGGAAGACTCTCATCCCATGTGCGAGGGTGATTGGAATTATACATGCGCAGGATATGCACAATCATTCGATTTACGACCTTGGTTTGACCATCTTTCTGGGGGTGGAAGGCCATGAATTTGGTGAGCTTGGTGTCCAGCAGTGACTAGAGGCTCAACCAGAATGTGTTGAGAAATTGACTGTCCCGATCTGAAATAATGGTTTGTGGGATTTCAAAATGTACCCAGACTCGTTCAAAGAAGAGCTTGGCAGTTCCCTCTGCTGTGATGCTCTTCTTGTAGGCAACCAAAATTGCCATCTTAGAAAAGAAATCAAAAACCACAAAAACACAATCATTTCCCCGCTTGGTGGATGGAAGGCCCGACATGTAGTCCATTGATATGGATTCCTATGGCCTCTTAGGAGTAGGAAGAGGGGTGTACATGCCCTATTTCTTATTGGTCGGTTTAGCAATAGTGCAGGTAGTGCAGGACCTGATATACTTGCTGACCTCCTGACGAAGTTTCGAAAAGTAGAAATGTTTGTGTAGAATCACCACTGTATTTTCGATGCCGAAGTGTCCTACCACCCGACTATAGTGGGATTCTCATATCAGCTTTGCTCTCTTTCTTGATGGAACACATATATGACCCATACGAAACAACAACCCATCCTGAAGATGGAAATTATCGACAACTGCGTTTGCACCCAACATTTGGTAGGTGGTGGCGAAGTCTGGGTCTGTCTTATAGAGTTGGGGCCATCCAGAGGTCTCATGGCCACAAGAGGCTAGCACCCTGGTGAGTGTTGCGACTAGTGGTATGCTGAGGCAATCATCGATGCGATTGGTGCTTCATGTTTTATACTTGATGTTGAGGTGGAATTGCTACAAGTATGTTGACCACTTTTGATGGCGGTCATTGTGCAATTTTCCTTGTGTCTGAAATGAACTGCATTGGCTTATGATCAGTGTGGATGATTGTCTCCTTCACAAGAATGTAATGTCTCCACTGGCAGAAGGCTTGCACAATGGAGTACATTTATTTATCGTAAGTAGGGTACTTACGAACAACATCTGATAGTGTCTCACTATGATAGGCCACGAGGTGGTCATACTGAGTGAAAATGACGCCTACAACATAGTCTGAAGCATATGTCTCGATCTCAAAGGGTTGTTGCAGGTCTGGTAGTGAAAGCATTGGGGCTGAGCACAAGCACTTCTTCAAATCATCGAACGCTTGTTGTTGGGACCGACCCCATGCAAATTTCACCTTACCACCATGCCTAGTTATTTGATTGAGGGCACATGCAATATGGGAGAATCCCAACATGAACCTACGGTAGAAATTGGCAAGGCCCAAGAAGCTCTGAAGCTCTGTGAGTGTGGTTGGGGCTGGCCAGTCACGGATGACTTGGATCTTGGCTGGATCCACATGTACGCCATGTTGATCAATGATGTAGCCTAGTTAATGGACCTTGTAGCCTAGTTAATGGACCTTGTCCATGTACGCCATGTTGATCAATGATGTAGCCTAGTTGGCGTATAGTTTGTGCTGCCGCAAGTTGTGCAGAACATACTGAATATGATACAAGTGTTCTTCCCAAGTCTTGTTGTAAATGAGAATGTCATCCAGATACACCACTAGAAAAGTATTGGTGAATGTTCGAAGGAGATTGTCAATCATCTCCATGAAAGTGGCTCGAGCATTTGTCAAACCAAAGGGCATGACCAACCATTCAAAAAGGCCTTCCTTTGACTTGAAGGCAGTCTTCCATACATCTGTCTATTCTATCGGGACCTAGTGGTATCCAGACTTCAGATCAATCTTACTGAAGTCTTTGGCCCCTATGAGTTGATCAAGGAGGCCGTCGATTCGGGGAATCAGGTACCAGTTTCTGGCTATAATTTTATTTAGATCCCAATAATCAATGCAAAGTCACCATGTTCCATCTTTCTTCTGTACCAACACAATTGGTCTCCTACAAGGTGATGATCTAGGATGGATGTGCCCCTTGTGGATCAATTATTAGATCTGTCGCTTGATCTCCTCATTCTATAACAGAGAGCGGTGATAGATTGTACCATTGAGAAACAATGTGCTGGGGGTCAGATCGATGGGGTGCTTGACTTGAAAGTGCAGAGGTACCCTGGTAGGTGAGGAGAAGATATCCAAGTATTCTTCCACAACCTTATCTACTTTATTCTGTTGTGTGGAGAGGTCAGCTGCAAAGACCATGGATGTGGTTGTGATCTTTCTCTCATTCTCAGAGTGAATCAAGAAGAAGACAAAATTCCCCATATGAGAGATGACCTTTCTACATTTCTTGGCAGAGATCAAGGAAATAACACTAGGTGGGATTGCCTAGGGTATCTTGTACAATTTTTTGTTCAAAATAATAATAACACTATGAGACTTGGACTCATATACAACATGACGTTTCCATAAATAAGGTTGGCCCAAAAGAACATAAAATTTTTTGAGAGGAGCAAGATCACACAATACCTCGTCTTTGAAGGGCTTGAAGTCATATGATAGTCGACACTATTGAGTGACACAAAGATCACTTCCTTGGCGAAGCCATCCAATGGTGTAGGGTTGTGGGTGTGGTTTTGTCGTCAACGCCAACCGCTTGATGACCTATGCTGAGATAAGGTTCTTTTGGCTACCACTATCAATGCTGAAGTGAAACAAGGTGCCTTTTATTCACATCTGTGAATAGAAGAGGTTCTCTCCTTCTTCTAGCTCGTCTGGTTCACCAAGATGGAGTTTGGTGTTAGCAACGGTAGCACTGGGTTCCGCGTCAATGATTTGTCATCCCCTTTCTGGTTCTGACTCAGAGTCAGAACTTGCATATGATTCAAAGGCTTTCACTTCAGCCACCAACGACTGCTTTGAGCAACAGTCAGTAGTGTTATGCCAAGGTCTCTTATGGAAGTCACACCACTTCCTGGTATCTTTCTTTGTTTTTCTGGTGTCCTTCTTTTCTTGTGGCTTGGACTGGTTGTCCTGATACTACCCATCTTTGATCTGTCTTTTGTTCTGTGGGTTGAGGCCGCCCTTTCCTGGATTTTTCTGTGAGGGGTTCCTAGGCCCAAATTGTCATGTCTTTTTTTTNTAATGCCATATCGATAGGCCCTACCTAAGGAAGAGATGTCCAAAAAAATTATTTCATTCTGGATGTATCTATGTAGAGCACCGTCATACTTGAGCACCAGATGTCGCTCTAAATCTTTGATACCCATCTTGGTGTGCAAGGTATGGAAGATATTTGTGAACTCTGGCACTGCTTGGTCTCTTTCTTGCCACAGTGTGGTCCATTTGGTATACAAGTCATCATAACTTTCAACAGGGTAGTATTGTTACTTAACAACATCCCTGAAGGATTCTCAGGTGGTCATGACTGTAAATAATGAGGGTTCCTCTGTTTCCTTTTGCTCACAGAAAGTTTCCCACCAATCTTTGACATAGGGAACGACTTTGAGGACCTCAAAACTAATCTTTTCTCTATTCGAAAAGTTATGGACAAAAAAATACCCTTCTAGTAGATTCAACCACTTGTCTACAACATCTATGTCTATCTGACCTTCAAATACAAGAATATCAAAGTTTATTTGTACCTTGAAGGGGGAGGCATCTCCACTTGAAAAAGATGCATCACCTATTGGTAGCTGCCGAAGGATTTGCACGAAACTATCCACCATCTCGTTCCTCTATTGCATGAGGGCTTCCTCAAACAATATTTTGAAAGGATCCCCTGTCCCGTCATCTTTATTTTCTCCTGCCATGAGAGATCACTTGGGCGTGTGAGAGCTTTTGTCCTCAAGAGAAACAAGCTCGAGACCCAATTCTTTATACTCTGACCTCATTGGGGACATGCATTAAGATGACAAGGAGCAGACCGCTCTGATACCACTGATCCAGATTTTATGATCATAACAAAATGACTACATATTATTAACATATTCTTAAGACAGAATAACAGAGATATAGTAAAACCAGTTTTCTATTCAATAAGAAAATAAGCTGAAATTGTGAATTCAGTGGAAAACAATCTTGCTAGAATGGTGGAAGCTTATCTCTGAGAAGATATGTGATGAATGCGTTCGTTCGCAAGAAGATTATTACAACGAGGTTCTGAAGGCATTTTACAATAAATAGGAATTTCAAAAACCCTAGACATCCAAAAACCTAACCCTAGGAAATGAAGCGCCAAAAAATCAGGTGGGCCCCGTTTGGGTAAGTTAGTACATCAACTTCCCCGGGTTGTAACTTTTGCATACGATCTATGTTTTAGGCGCACGATATCCCGTTGGAAAGGTCTAATCGAGAAGAAAATTTTCCGACTGACCCAAGTTAGTGACTCCAGCAGTCACCTGGGCCCTAAATCCCAAAAAACGTCGTTTAGGGCCTCAAAACGGCCCCGAAAGTTTGGAACTCGAAAACTTGCCAAAATGGAAAACTTTTTTTTGAGCCAGTGGAATAGGTGGGTGGCCACCGATATCCACCTGGATGAGTGTGAAAAATAAGTTTCCATTTCTTTCACAGAATTTAAAATTTATATACAAATTAAACAAAATTCTCTACAAAAGGTAGCAACTGTAGCATACTGGAATGCTTACAACCGTTATATACGGTTGTTTGAATTTACATATTGAAAAAGGCCAATATCTCCCCACGCTGGCATAGAAAGGAAATTTAATGAAAAAACTGGTTAAACAAAATTCTCTACAAAAGCTAGCAACTGCAGCAAACTGGATTACTGCAAAAAATCTTGGGAGAACATTTCTCGTTTAGTCAGTGTGTGAAAAATGATTTTCTATTTCATTCTAACACAAGAAATAAATAAAAATACATATACAAATTAAACAAAATTCTCTACCAAAGCTAGCAACTGCAGCACACTGGAATACTTGAAGTAGTTATAGACAGTTGTTTGAATTTTCATATGGAAAAAGGCCAATAGCTCCCAAGGCAGGCAGGCATAGAAAGGAAATTTAATGAGAAGGTCGGTTATTTTCTAATTTAGCAACGTCTACAAAGCCAAAAACGGTTATTTTCTAATTTTTAAAGTCTCCTTTGCGTACTCTACATCATGCACTCTGGCATTTTCCTGTTTTGTATCCCAATTCTCCTTATAAACATGGATTATATTCATATATAACCTTCCACACATCATCTCAAATTTCATTGTTTTCAATCGCTTATGTCTAACTTCTCTTTTCGAGAAGAATGGCGTATGTTAAAAATTTATTCTCTGTACAACAATTTTATCAATCCTGTCCGGTCTGATATATAAGTTGGGGTTTCTTTATGTTTTTTTGGTAAAGTTGTGGTTGTTTGGATGATATTTAGATTTAGTAAAAATCTGATGAAGTTATACTGTCACAGGTTTCATACTGTTGACAACAATAGTTTCAGTCCTTGTACAAGGAAAGGAGATGAAGATAAATCGACATGTCCAAAGTGACATCGACATTTTTCTCTTCCTAAATGTGTTGCTTTAGTTTCAATTTATTATTTTATTAAAAACATTTTGTTTTGTTGTTTTGCAATATACTGTCCATAGGTTTGCTATGACGATGTCGTCTCCACCACATGCACATCGATGGGAAACCAAGTACTAAAACGGTACCTCAATTGTTGTATTTTGACGCAACAATTGCTTAGTGCTACATGTTGCAGCTTGAATCTTGCCAACGGGTCTTCCCTCCACTATTGCGGACGAGTTCAACCCCGTGGAAACAAACCATATGCTATCATAACAATAATGGTTTTTTGTTTATTATGCTATCATAACAATAATCGTTTTCAATCAGCTTTGGTCAATTGGTGAAATAAAAAAGTATAAGAACGTTAATTCAAATGGGCACGATTTTGTCAACCTGAAAGATGAAGATTTGCAATTTGTTACACTAACAAAATAGTGTATATAGACTGAGTGGGCTAATGGTTAAGAACATGTGTTTCCTCCTAAGAGGTCACAAGTTCAAATCTAGAGGGGGGTAGGGTATGTATACCTCTATCGACTTTACCAATCAAATCACTAGGCGGAATTATTATTATTATTATTAATTTGGGATGTATTAAGTATCTAGATGGATTAAAAAACAATTGGGATGTGGATTGTCAAAAAACAACTAATAACCAATAATGGTAAAAAAAAAAATCCTTAAATTTATTTTCTTCCAATTAATTTTCAAAAGAAAAAATTCTTGTTTGGAGCTCAGTGGTTGAAAGCATTGGTGCAATACAAGTATCCATGTAACATGTATGAAGGGATATTTAATCAATGAAGAACCATTCCTCATACATAGAGTAAGCACACTAATGCACCTTATTACATCAACAAACCTCATTACAACAACAATATGTAACGACCCTCTGTTACGCCTAAGAAATAGTGAAGCACAAAAGGCAATTTTTTTTTTTTTGCGTTTAGAAATTAACATCAACACATGATCACATCAGCGCCTAATCAACAACATCATAAGTAAAAGCAGTACCAACTACTCATCATGGAAATGACTAACGACGCATTCAATTCATCAACGAAGAATAGTGACACATAAACATAAGTAGTGTAGCATATCAACACATCATAATCATCTTGAAATGATTTACAACACATACAATCAGATAATGGATATAAAATGACTACCCGCTCGACCTATCGTGAAAGGTTAGGACCTCCAGGACACATAAGCAATGCTTAAGCCCAAGTTCCAATTGATTTTAACCATTTAAGGTCTCAGGGCTGGCGACTGTTATGAGGAACAATAAGGTGTCTACATCCCACTAACAAACAAGTCCAATCATCAACTAGATCCATCCATCAATCTTATTCATCAATTAATCATGGAGCAAGGGTAATCAATATCATTATAAATCATACATCAACAATTGCATGAGAGTAAACAATTCTAGAACAATCACATGTCAACTTAAGTAAGGTGCAAGAGAAATCTAGTCACTAAATCAATCATATATCTAATAAATTCATGATGCCAGATTAGTTAACATTTAAATTCAATATGAAAAATAATAATGACAAAGCAATCACACGCCCACTTAAATTAAGGCGTGCAAGTACATTTTGTTACTAAAATAATCATGGATAACCATTATTGCAAGGCACATGGGTAATCAAGATAAATCATTTTACATGCATCGTTAATCCAATGCACAAGCAATCCAATAATTTAATCACAACATAATCCATGGCGCAAGGTAAATTTATAACTCAATCATTCATCAATTATTAATTATTCATTTCACCAAAGCAAACTATCGATTTATCTCATGGCACAACCAAACTATCTACTCAACCAATCCTACATCAATTTAAGGGAAACAATATTAAATTATACACATATCGTTATACATCAACGTTGTTCATAACGCGGAATTCATTAACACTTATATCGTGGCACGCAAATGATTTATTTACTTAAGTAATCACCCCTTTACATTATTCAAGGCGCGCAAACAATCTATTTGTTAAATTGATCACACGTCAACATTAATCAACGTGCTCATGTAATCAAATCATATCCAAACATTCAATACATCTATTTTAATACATGGCATAAAATAAGTATCAATTCCAAATTCATGCGCAAATTAATTATATATATATATATTTTTAACAGAAACGGTAGAATTGTATTTATAAAAGATCAACAGCCTCGTCGGAAAGAAGTACATAGAAAAAAGATCCTAAGTCTAATTTCCCGATTTATATTACCGGATTCCAAGTTCACTTTCCTATGTTTCAAGTTATCCAAAAATACTACATTCCATAAATCCTTACATGAATAAATTCAGACAAATTGATGGCCTAATAATTGACAAAAGCAACACATGATTATTTTTTATTTCGGGATCGACTTTTGGTCATCATTGATTGTATTTCTGGTGATGGTTTTTTATTCATCCCAACTATTGTCCAACCTTCTTTGTCAGGTAGTGATGTTGTTGTTGATTCAATTGTCCCTCTTGAAGTAAGGAGGGTAAAAA
This sequence comes from Picea sitchensis, assembly GCA_010110895.2. Classification (NCBI taxonomy): domain Eukaryota; kingdom Viridiplantae; phylum Streptophyta; class Pinopsida; order Pinales; family Pinaceae; genus Picea; species Picea sitchensis. The sequence continues at coordinate 23,790 of SNQJ01S0025132.1, forward strand.
ATCTTGTTAGTTTCCTCCATAGTCTGAGTACGTTTTTACATAAAAAACGTAAAGGTGAGGGTAAAAAATCTTGCTAGTTTCCCCCACATTATGAGCATATTTTTACACCAAAAACGTAGAGGTAAGGAGGGTAAACACTCTTGCTAGATTCCCCGACAATATGAGCACGTGTTTACACCAAAAACATAGAGGTAAGGAGGGTAAAAACTCATGCTAGTTTCCCCCACAGTCTGAGTACGTTTTTACACCAAAAACAGAGAGGTAAGGAGGGTAAAAACTCTTGCTAGTTTCCCCCATAGTTTGAGCATGGTTTTACACCAAAAACGCAGAGGTAAGGAGGGTAAAAAATATTCTTAGTTTCCCCCACAGTATGAGCACATTTTTACACCAAAAACGTAGAGGTAAGGAGAGTAAAAACTTTTGCTAGTTTCTCACATAGTTTGAGCACATTTTTACACCAAAAATACAGAGGTAAGGAGGGTAAATTTTCTGGGCGTCCTTAAAAAAAATCGCAGAGGTGGAATGTGCAATGAAAGAATAAAACTTCACTGGAGAGTGATAAAAAATGTGGGTAAATTTATTGGACGTCCTTCAACAAAAACGTAGAGGTGGAGTGTGCATTGGCAGAGTAAAACTTCACTGGAAAATAAGAAAAAACGTCGGTAAGGATCAGAATAATGTTTTATCAGTTACAAATCAATTTTGGCTGGAAGCAACCTCATTAGAGAAAAATTTTGATTTGGAAAAAATGTGTTATGGTTCGGATAGTACAAACTCAGGTTCAAATTAAAGGGAAGTGATCAAACGTTATGTATGTAGACATTCAAGCTCAGATTTGAAATTAACAATGGTGGTGGTCAAACATTTATATATGTATACATTCAAGCTCAGATTTACATTAAAAATGGTGGTGAAATTATTAGGAATCCGCCTCTAGCATTCATAAAAGAATCTAGGAGCTTATCTCTTGATCTTAAGATCTCACACAGTTGCATGAGGTAAAAACAAAAACTAGATTATACAAATTAATCCAATGCAATTACAAATTTAAATAAAAATACTGTAACCGAAGGTGAGAAGTCGATGATGATCTCCCACACTTGCGCTCCATTCCACAACTCGCTTGCTCACTGTGAATACCTCACCGGTACCTCCCAGCCAACGATAGGGGTACTCTTCTTCCCCCTTAGTCCCCCGAGCCGCAAAGGGGCCACGTAGAAACACAACCAAAAAACTCTATCTCCCAGTTTGCCTCACAAGTTCGAGCTACCACTCTCTCTTTTTCGAGTTGGGTATCCCATCTCTCACAAGAAAAATCAGTCAAAGAAATTTCGGAAACATAACTTTATGCATACCAGTCATGATCCATTCCTTATCGTAGCCATTTTCTTTTATAAAAAAATTCTTACTGTTCACTTGCCAATTGCACATTAAATTCATTTTTTTTAATTAATTACGAATTACTGTCCTACATACACTTGTCACTCGATCCCTGAGTTGCACCAAAAATTTAATATTTAGTTTAATTAAATATCAATTTCCCTCACCCATCCTAAAAACGCTCCTAAAATCACTCCTAGTTGTCCCTTTATTCCCTCTATTTCCGTTTTAATGACTGATGCCCTTCTAAAACTTAGTTGTGTTTAATTTAGGAAAGTTCTTTAGTTAGAATAGACTAGATTCATTTATATGCTTCCACATTCCTTTTTATATTTAATTCATTTCTTATCTTAGTTCCAATTTGGTATTCTTTTGCACACATTTATATAATTAAATCTTTAAATATAAATTTTTACTCTTTCAATTCCTAATTTGATTTTTCTTCATCCCCCATCATTTATTAAATTTATAGTTTAATTTTTTTTCTTCTTACCCACTTTAGACTTAGGTTCAAATTTTTAAACTAGGCTTAGAATATTTAAGGAGATCTTATAATTAATAAAATTTACCGATTTAATAATTATTTAAAGTCCGACCATGTCAAAACAAATATTGTTTTCTAGGCACCTAGGTTCATTGACTCGCCTTTATTAAAGATTGCAGTGTTCCCTTCAAGACACACTCAGTGCTCCAAGGGTGTCACTCGTCTTTATTCAAGTTTTAATTATGCGATGTTCCTTTCAAGACGCACTATGTGCTCCAAGGGTGCCACTCGACTTTGAATTATTTTGGTAGTTTTCCAACCCTTGGAGTCAATACTCCAGCAGGCGACCTTGTGAGAGACTAAGGGACTCTAAGGAATAAGGACCATGCCTTATTGTGTGCCCCTTAGAATCTTCGTGAGAGAATGTCTCAGTCTTCCCTCATGGAATCGTGGATCTCTTAGACTAGGTAATCGTTAACCTACAATTCGAGCCATGATGGGAGTGCTAGTAGGTTGCGTCCAGTCTGTTGCCACACCTCTCTCTCAATATTTTGTTGTTGTGCATGGTCCTTTTACTCCTTATGTGAGTCTGATTAGTAAGCAATTGTCATCCTGCATCCATCAATGAACCACTTTCAATGATCCATAAAAACATCATAATATACCCGATCATATGTCACACATGCATAAATGAAAATACCCAAATCATATATAGTCCACTCTCTGACTCGATTCAGAGTCTAAGGAGGTCCATTGATGCCATCGACATCCTTGATTTGTCAAGTGCCATGCACACTTAGGAGAAACCCGTCAATAGTACCTTTCTATACATAGATATTAAATAACATAACATCATAATCCAACAACATCATCATTAGAATCCATAATCAAAACAAACAACCATATACTAAACTAGATCACTTGCATGCAAGTGTCCTTAAAGAATAAGTCGAATCATGTGTGCACAAGAGCAGGATGTTACACAATATATTTACCTTCAATGACACTCATCTTTACTATTTGTTGTTATCATAATATTAAGGGAACAAGGAGATATACTACATCTGTGCTTAGCAATATATAAAGGCGTTATCCCCTACTAACAAAAAAACAGGATATATTATGGGTGATGATTTTAAGGATGAAAAATTATTTTAAAATGTAGAAACCTTGGTGAATATTACTAATCCTTCATATGCCAACTATAAATGTTTGACGACATTTTAGTAAAAATGTTCAAATTTCTAAGGATTTTATATAGTTTGTATAAAAGTTTGGCGATTTTTAAGGTAAAATAATTTTATCCTATAGAATTTGGGCGAATCATTTTTAGAATAGCAAATATTTTTTTGGGAAAAACCATGGAAAATTAGCCCATGAGCGAAATTTAGCCCCTAAAATCATCCCTGAAAAATATCAAGTTTGAGTGTATTTATTGGTTCCTTTGTAAAACTAAGATAGCATGTTTTTATTTTAGAGGTTAATTAATAGCTCTCGATAACCATATGTGGTTATACTAATTCTTTTATAAAGGGAGGGATTTTCAATGTAAAAGGGGTTGGCTCTTGCCTGAGAAAGACCAAGATTTCTAATAAAATTCCACTTTTTATAAAAGCTTGAGTGAATCTAGTTTTCAATGTTTTGGTTCATGTTTTCTATGTTTTTATGTGTCTTTAGTATTTCATAAAAAAAAATATTCAATATGTATCTGATATTTCAAATGTAACAATTTGGTATGACAACCACTACTACAACTTCCAAGGAATTATAAAATACACAATTTTCTACAATTGTACTATAAGTATAAGTCATACATGTGTGTTCTACTTTTATGTCTTATGAATATTGATGAAATTTTCATTATTGTTCATTTAATATTATTCTAAATCAATGCATATGTTCATATTTTCCTCAATTGAAAATTAAATAATATTTATTCGGATTGAATACATTGTTAAACTTTTAGTTTATATTCCTTAAATATTTACTTTAAATTATCAAAATATAAAGTTGTCTAAAACATTGAAATATTTTCTTTCAATTTTTGATATTGATTAATTAGAAATGAATTTTGTTTCTTAAGGTAAAATAGTACAAACACTCTGTCCTAGCATATAAATTTCAAAGTTGAAATAAATTAATTAAAAATGAATCCCTTGACATACTTTCCTAGGAATAAACATCATTGATAATCTATAAATTGTTGTAGATATTCCACTAGAACAATTTACAATATTCTAAAATATTTTATTATGCACTTTATCACATTAGATATCACATTTCTTATTGCTAGAATATTGCTCAAAATCGTGGAAACAGATGATACCGAAATCAAAGGACAAGAAAATGAAAATACCATCCACATAAATGAACACAATATGTGACCTAGGAAACCCAATACGAGGGAAAACCTAGATATAATGTGAGGCATATGCTCTTCTCTCTTTTTATCAGTTATGAAATGCAAGTACAAAGAAGTGGAAACTCACTATGGAGTTTTCATGGACACAATGGCCTGAATGCATACTGCAAAATATTCTTCCTCCTATGTTATGCTTTAATATCCCACTCCTATATGCTCTTCTCAACTATGGAATAATAATAATACCAAAAGAATGGAACCCCTTTCATTTTTAGTGGTCTGATATTTAACATAACTTGATAGTCATCTAGGGTTAGGGTTAGTGATTTTAATACCTCAAACCTCATTTAGAGTTAGGTTTTTTCATCCTCTAGAATATTATTTCAATTCCACACATGAATATCCTCGCATGGATGATTAATGGGGGATGATGTGGCATCCACTTGGTATCATAGTGGTCAACCTGGTAAGTCAACTTACAAGAGACATAACTTTTGCATATGAACTTTGATTGAGGCGATTTTTGCATCATTGGAAAGATTATAGTGTATAGAGAAATGTTGAGGGGGTAGGAGCTAAGATTGTAAGTTTTTTACCCAAAAAAGTGTTGTTTGATGCCTCAAAATGGACTTTGAAATTTCCTAGACCCCAAATCAACAAACTAGGATTTCCCCTAAAATGGGCCTTGCAAGCTAGTTCTTCCAATTTTCCTCTTAGAAAGTACCAAGATATATGAAAAATTATATAACGATCCATTGTAGATCAATTGATAGGAAGACTAGTCACCTTTTCATCCTTGTTTATTGGATGCTACATGATAGGTGTCGATTACTCTTCATGTATGGATAACTTGTATGTGGCATAGTTGTCAATTTATTTAAACTTAACACATTTGTATCCTTATGGTGCATGTATCATAATGTTAAATACAAATAACACTTATGGTGCATCTATTGAGCATGTCTTCTAGGTGGAACAAGTGGCAGAAAGTGTGTCCTTATGGTTTTTTATGGAATGAGTATGATCCAGGTGGATATTGGTGGTCATCCACTTGTTCCAAATTCCAACTTGATCATCTTGATAGTTTTCAGTTCACCATGTTTCTCTGTAATGGGGACATTTCTTTGTAATTGTGGGTTTTTCACTTCCGGGGCTGTCTTGAAGCCCTACACAACTGATCAGAATCTGGACCAGGGGTAAACAATTAGGCCAAAAATCAAAGTGCTCAAAATCACTTCAAAATGGATATGTGCATAGGCCACATCCTCACAAACTCAACACAACTCAAACGAGCTCAAACAGACAACGTATGAGTGAAATATCGTATTCTGTTCATTTTTCCAAACATGCAAAATTTTGTTGACTGTACAATCCGTACAGGCTAATGTGGCAGGGTACAAACCCACATGTGGAAGATGAGTTGGAAGAGATAAGTTGGAATATGCTGACATGGCAGGTGCCGATTTGGTAGTTGAGTGGAAGATACGTGGGCGAATGAAGTTTGGACATGTGGCATCCTTTTTGGCAAATTGGGTGGTGCCACGTGGCCCAAGCATGGGCTGCCACGTGGCACCTTGGTATAGTTTAAAAACAATTGTGGAGTCCGCGGGGGTCGAAACCTAGACCTCCCGCATGCGTGGAACGCTTTGGAAAAGGTTGGGCTACCACTTGCCCGCATGATGGTTCTTGCAATGTAATGGTTCCATTTATATTTAAATGTGTGGTGTGTTAAATATGGCGCGGGGTCTGGGCTGGGGCTTAGCCTCAGCCCCCGATTTTATGCGTTTAACCATATGACCATACCACATGGAGATTTTACGCGGGAATCAAACTCTAACGATGCTCCCCCCATCGCGTGACACTTGTCACATATCTAACTGTTGCAATGAGTACCCGATATTTGCGCAGGGACGTGGTCACATGACCCATGTGTCCAACACCTCTATCGGTCTGGGTGTTAAGTCCCCTAACTATGTGACATTTTGGCACAAATTGTGGAATATGACATGTGTGTTGGTTTTAGGCACACGAAACACCTAGAATCTAGGTTACTCACATAGGAGGTGTGAATTGGCGAATCAGAGACAACAAGCTTGAAGGAGAAAACTTGCAGGAGGTCTATCTTCTTCGTTTTTTGGCCAAACCAGGTGCCAAAAAATCCCATCTAGGGGTTTTTGGATGTTATGAATCCATTGGTATAGGTTTCAAAGGAATTTGGAGACTTTTATTGCATTTTTTTCTATAGGGAAGTTCCAGAGAGCTCCAAGGAGCCCAGGGCGACCGGTGAAGGAGGCCATGTCCAGGAGAGCCAAAGTCCATTTTTCAGTGACTAAATAGTCATTCTTGGCAATTTTATATGCTTTGAACTCATTAGAACAAGTTGTATAGGAATTTGAGGACTTTTACAGGTGTTTTAGCCATAGTGAAATCAAGGAAGCTCAAGGATGCTAGTAGAAGAGGTCATGCCCAGATGAGCCATGGTCTGTTTTCAGAGACTTAACAACCATTTTTGGGGTTTTTATGTATTTTGAACCCAATGGTACATTATGTAAATCCATTGGAGTTGAGTAGCAGATTGTAAAAGAAATTATACAAACTAATCCCAGAGAGCCTAGTCAATTGATGGAGGCTCAAGGAGATGTAGCCTAATTGGGGCTGAACTCCTTTATCATGTTGTTGTTTTTGTGAGTTTGTTGGTTATTATTTGCTGCAATTTATGCTTGATGTTGTATTCTTTAAACAACATATTTAACCTTTTAAAAAAACCCTCACACATAAACACCTAAAAGGAGCCTAAACTTGACACATAAATCCTCTTGCACAACTAAGACATTGAGCAAGGTCCTGAAGTTTATTTTAATGGAATAGAGGGTTCTTGCATAGCAAAACAATTCAGCCCCCTATTTTCATATCAACAACATCCAGGTGGATAATGGTGGCCACCCACCTATTCCAATTGGCTTATTTTGGAATTTTTCATGTCAGTACATATTTATGTACTTCCATGGCCATTTTGGGGCCCTAAATAGTGTTTTCTTGGCTTACCACAGTCAAATTGTATATAGATTTAGATTTTTATGACATAATGTGTAGTTCTCGAAAATACCTTTCCAAGGGACTATCACACACCTAAAACGAAGATCGTATGCAAAAGTTACGACTTTGGGAAGTTGATGTACTAACTTACCCCAACGGGGCCCACATGACTTTTGGTGTTTCGTCTATTAGGGTTAGGTTTTTGGATGTATAGGGTTTTGGCATTCATGTTTATTATAAAAATTTCTTCAGAGCCTCATTGTATTGATCTTCTTTCGAATGAGCGTAGCCGTCACATCTCTTCTCAGAGATGAGCTACCACCATTCTAACGAGTCTTTCAATCTGTATTTTTACAGTCTCTGTACATTTATTTCATTAATAGAAATCATATATTACCGTAATTCTTTGTTTCTGGTAATATTTATGTGGACTTCATTGTAATATATCTTCTTTCATTTTGTTCCAAAAATAATCTCGATCAGAGTATGTGTTGTGTAGTGATAACATGGTCATGTGATTTTATATTGATTTTAATAATTTTGATCTTTTTGGATTTTCATGAATGTACCATTAGGTCCCACAGTGACATGGTTAGATGATGGGAGCCACATGACTATATAAAATTAAATATTGTGTAGAAAATTGCATGTAAGCACCAAGGGTTTTGAGTTGAGAGTTATCCTAGGGTAGGTTAATTTGAATCCTTTAATGAATTTTCTCTTGTTTTTTACTTGAAAAATTATTGTTTATTCATCTCCATTTTTTCTAGATGTTATTGGCCTATCTTCTAGCCTCGGGGATCTTATAAGCGAATGTGGTTTGATACATGCAATTACATTAATAAAAATCATTAACTTAATAAAATGCATGAGTTTATAAGTACATTTAATAATAACACTTGTCGAAATCATAAAGAAACACATAGTGTATTGATGTGGCACTTTAAATTGACACTTGAAAATTGTGGTTTGACACTAGTAACCCATGCATACTAAATATAACACTTGGAAAATATGAAAGATACAATTGGAAAGCATGCAAGTGTGAGGAAAATTTTAATGAGAGTATGGAAACTTTTAGAAGGATGATCAATATCAAGGGATACTTGGAATCCATGCATAAATGTAAGGGTAAAAACTGGATACACGGGGGCACATATCACCTAGAGAAAAATGTTAATACTAATAAAGTGTTTTAGATAAAATCCTTCCCATGGGGATATAAATCCATTGCTAGATTAAGCTTAGGGGTAACACCCCTATACTAGAAAAATATCTCTAGGGACATAACAAAATGATTAGGGAAATTGGGAGATAGTAACCTAAAATGTCATATGATGCAACAAAAATTAACATGGGAACATGGGTACATGGGTTGGATTGCAGGGTATAAATGGGAATGAGATTTTATATTATGAGAGGAGTGATGACTCATAACCCTTGCATGGGGGGTACCTCGGAAGTTAGGGTACAATGGTTGGGATGAAAGTGATTGCATAGAATTCATTTTCCCATCAAAAAAATTGTACCAATAAATAGCAAGTCCACGGATAGTCCATGTCATTAACACAAATACTTAATTACTCTTTGAATTTGTATAAATTATTTATTCTTTAAAAATATGTTAATGATATCTTACTTAAATGTCTTGTGTATACTTGGGATGACTATGTGACATGTTTTACCACTGTATACAAATTATTTTAATGCAATGGATGAACATGAATAACAATAAACAAATAAAGGAAATCTAATCATGGAAACTCAAATAAGAAAAACAACAATATAAAGTCAATCTAGAACCTCTTGGCAAGCAACATATTAAAATGGATCAATTGTTTGAGACTTGGAACGAAATAAAATACAAAGTAGAGATCATCTTATTTCAAATTATAGTCAACCCCCTACCAATCAACCCCTAGTATGAATATTGACTGCATTCCAACATCAACTAAACTTTGGGTTGCCCCACAAGTCTTCCAAGCCTTTGGCCTACAACATCTATAGTTAAGAAAATCTTCTGCACATGACAAGATGAATTATGATCTCATCTCTTGATATCCTTTCTTGAAACATTTAACAATGACTCTGAGTGCTATTTGGTTTTTCTTTGACCAAAGAAAAATGGTCCTCTTCAAACTATGATTAATATATTTCCCAACTCATTTGGATGGAAAGTCAATATCCTAGCATCTGCAATTTATCTTTATCTTGAACACCCATAGTGCAAAGTATCTACGTAATACAATGGAGGAATGACAGCCATATAAATTATGTGAATTGTTGGCAATACTTTGTTGCAGTCACAATCCCAATGAGTGTCTAAATGATCGTCCTTAATGAAAAAATTGTTTCCACCATGCATATTCCATCATTCACTTTTAGAATGATAGAAACTAGTGGTACCTTACCAATTTTTCTTTACTTGGGGACTCAACCTCTTTTGGCTTAGCAATTCCATCTTCCCCTAAGGTATATATCAGGTAGTCTTTGACGAATTTTGTTACAGTATGAATACGATAGTGGCACAACATCAAGATATTTTTTATTGTCTTTGGCAATGTACTTTTCCTCTGTCTTCCATAGAGATAAATTAAAAAGTTCAAAAAATAAAAAATCTTTTACTATTTTTTTTTAAATCTATAAATTAAAATTTAGTATTTTTTATTATTTTTAATATATATCTATATATATCTATATATATATATATAGATATAAATAAAGTTAGTTATTAAAATGCTATAAAAAGAAAGAATTTGTCACTTTTCTGAAAATGAAAAGCAATTTCTCCTAAATTGTTAAGCTTATACCCAGATTAGATTTTAGTTTAAAAATATTTGTCACACTACCAACCTTCTTAATCTTTTCACTCAATAAAACTAAGATTATTTTGGAAAGATTCTCTTAATTTTTTTCTAGCATAGAAATAAAATCCTAAAGAATTGCAAGTAATCCCTTATCTTTTTAAGATTCCATATACCAATTGCATCTTGAACATTCATCATCATATATATTTATTTATTTATGAAATATGTATTTATTTATTTCAAAAAACATTATTGTTTTTCTACTTAATATATTCTAAAATACATAATTTTGTTTTTAATAAATGTATAATTTAAATTAAATATTTAAATTTTGTAAATTTATTTAAAATATAATCCACATTCACGATAAAACCCACTTCACTTTTTTCAATAGGAAAAAAAATTATATTAATTAATATAAAAATTCTGTTACAATGATTAACAAAAAGATAAGATCTATCAAATCTCTTGACGCTGGCTGCATTACAGTCTCAGTTTTCAGAAATACATATTACAACTCTTGATACTGCATTTCAATCTTTGTTTTCACAAATACATATTACAAAACATCAAAGCTAGGAAGCTCTGTATTATAGCCTCAATAAATTACATCTCCTTTACACAGACCAAAAGCCCACTTCACTTGAGTGCATGCAATTGCTAATATAGAATTTCTTCAGCTTTACTTTGTTATTATTTAGATTCTTCATCACTATTATTTAGCAATTTATTTATTTTTTATAGCTTTACTTTGTTATTATTTAGATTCTTCATCACTATTATTTAGCTCCTCCATCGCTTCCGTATTCTATAGTCCATATTAGTTATTCCATATTTTTTTCATCGCTTCTGTATTCTATATTCCATATTATTTTCAACGTGTCGCTTATCAGTTCTGTTTCCATTGTGTGAAAAAAAAAGTTTCCATTTCTTTCACGGAATTAAAAATATATATATACAAATTAAACAAACTTCTCTACAAAAGTTAGAAACTGCAACACACTGGAATGCTTACAGCCGTTATAGACGGTTGTTTGAATTTCCATATTGAAAAAGGGCAATATCTCCCCAGGCAGGCATAGCAACTGCAGCAAACTGGATTACTGCAGAAAATCTAGGGAGAAAATTTCTAATTTACTGCAAAAAATCTTGGGAGAAAATTTCCAATTTACTGCAGGAAATTTAATGAAAAGGCCGGTTATTTTCTAATTTAGCAACGTCTACAAAGCCAAAAACGGCTATTTTCTAATTTTCAAAATTGCCTCTACGTAGTCTACCTGATGCACTCTGGCGTTTTCCCGTTTTGTATCCAAATCTCCTTATAAACAGGGATTATATTCATATATAACCTTCCACACATCATCTCAAATTTCATTGTTTTCAATMGYTTCTGTCTAACTTCTMTTTTTCTCTRWTAAGAATGGCGTCCRTTAAGRRTTTATTYTCTGTTACAGCAATTTTATCAATCCTGTCCGGTATGATATATAAGTTGGGGTTTCTTTATGAACGTTGTGGTTGTTTGGATGATATTTAGKTTTAGTMAAAATCTAATGAAGTTATACTGGCACAGGTTTCATACTRTTGACAACAATAGTTTCAGTCTCTGTACAAGGAAAGRAGATGATGATAAATCGGCATGTCCAAAGTGAGATGAGCAWTTTTCTCTTCATAAMTKTGTTGMTTTAGTTTCSATTTCTTATTTTMTTAAAAGMATTTTGTTTTGSTGTTTTGCAGTATACTGTCCAGAGTTTTGCTATGACAATGTGGTTATCCACCACATGCACATCGATGGGAAACCAAGTACTAAAACCGTACTGCAATTGCTGTATTCTGATGCAACAGTTGCCAGGCGCTACAGGCTGCAGCTTGAATCTTGCCAACGGGTCTTCCCTCCACTGTTGCGGACAAGTTCAACCCTGTTGAAACAAACCATATGAGACGATATCATCTTCCTTGTCTATTATGCTATCATAATAATACTCGTTTTCAATCAGCCTTTGTCAATTGATAAATAAAAAAGTATAAGAACGTTATTTAAAATGGGCACGATTTTGTCAGCATGAAAGATGGTTGCAGCAAGTTTTGAAGCATGTCCTCCAACTCTGTATCCAAGCTCTTAATAAGCTTTCAGTTAATTTGAGTCACTTCCACTTATTACGTTCACAAAGCATCTACTCGTTGGAACAAACATTTACATCATCTTTAATAATGGTAAATATTTCAAAATTTAAGAAGTGTTTATATTTTTTTTATAAAGAAATTATTAGGGAGCCTAATTTCAATGGAAACTAGTGAGTCCAACCAGTGAACTCTCCAACTTATTGTTGGGGCAGAGAAATTCATCTGATTAAAACACTTAAAGCTATTGAAAACTTATATATAAATGAAAGTTAACATTTCAATTTTTTATCATAATTTTGAAATATTTGTTAGTTTAATATAAACGAAAGTTAACATTTTTAAATTTTTATCCTAGTTTTGAAATATTTATTAGTAACTAAAATTATTTTAATTTTTAATTTATTAAATTTTAATTTTAATATTAAATTTATTACATTTTCTATAAATGAAATATGTTTTTAATGATTTGATTAAATTTCTGCATTTATTTTAAATTTTAATAAAAGAGAATGTGAGGAGAAATATTTTTTCTTATGTAACAAGCTATGACTCCAACCACTCTATGAGAGGATTTTTTATTCCATGTTGATCACAATATAAATATGTATAGGTTAGGGACCTTAGATTCCTTATGCTCCCAATTTTCAACCGATATCAATTTCACTTGGGATCCAAGTACCCTTTCCTAGAAGAAAGCTCCAACACATCACTTCTCATATTGTTATTTATTGCAACAACCCTAATTAATTAATTTTAATTATCATGATTAAATATTTGTTTTATGAATATTAGTTTAATTAATTATTATGATAAAATGTTTGTTTAATTAATATTAGTTTAATGAATTATTATTTTTTATTATCAAGACTTAGTTAATAATACAATTGTATTGGTAGATGAATCCATTTATGGAGGGGGGATAAGGTGGTTGAGACTTAATGGGGGATAAGGTGGTTGAGACTTAATGGGGGGATAAGGCGTTGAATAGTGAGGAAATGAGGATAAGGCAAGGGGGAAAACTTGGGAAGAGGGGTCTTCTTTTGTTTGGGGGTAATATTTTTTTTACATTGGAGGAAGGAGAAGGGAGGAGAAGTGGAGACTGTGTATCTATTTTTGTGCTTACAAACTTGAGGACTTTCACAGGGGGCACCTCTTGCTGGGAATCTTGGGCTTGGGGCCAGGAAACCATAAGGAATCCTGGAGCTAGGGAGTCAGTTTTGGGCAGAGCTTCAGCTTGGGAAGAATTGGAGAACAACATTAGTTTGAGGTATTTATTATCATTATTATTGTTGTTCATTATTGTTTCTTTTTATTATGCTAAATATGTATTCATTATCATGCTGCTCATTTTTATATTATGCTGAACAATGAGTTGTTATTATGTTGAATAGAAAATATAATTGAATAGAGAACAGAATTGAATTTATGATAGCATTTCTATATCTAGATTTTGTTTGGTAAGGCTCTGTATGGGCAGGCCTTACACATGATATCAGAGATTTAGTTTAAAATCTGGGGCCAAAGACCCACCCATCCTCTTGACTCTTGATTGAACGCTATGTTATGTGTCCTGTAAACAACCCTAAACCCCTCTAAAACTTTAAAACTTGTTGACCTGTACAATGAAATCCACGAAAGGGGTTATGCGAACAGAAATGGTTAGACACACATCAATACTCTGTATATAGAAAATATAAGGTAGTGTGTATATAAATGTATACAAATCTGGGCCAAGCTCCAGCTCCACCTAACCTGGAAGCCAAGCACACAATTTTTTTTATAAATACAATTCTATATATATATAAACAATATGCATAGTGAAAATGAAAATGGTATAATATTATACAAATTTAAAGTGTTGAATAAATTTTAACACTTGTTTCAAATAAACAAACAAATAATAAAATAATATATATATATATATATCTATATATATATATATATATATATATTATAAGTCATAATTAATTAATGGAGGATTAATAATTATACTTAATGGAGGATTAAAAATTATTGATGATTAATAATGGATGATTAGTTATAGTTAATGGAGGATTAATAAAAGATTGAACTTATAAGAGTCATAATTATAGTTAATGGAGGATTGATTAATTAATTAATTAATGTCGATTATTTGATTAAGGAGAATTAAACTATGTAAATTAATTTTAGGGATTAAATAACTTGATGAATGATGAGATTAAGGGTATTATAATTAATAAGGGAAATTAATATGAGTGGTGCATATTGTTACAAGGGTCGGGTTGATGCTTGATTATACAAACAAGTTAGAGTAATTGAAGGTTACAGTGTAGCACTAGCAAGGTGAGAGAGTTGTTAGGATTCATGAATGAAGTTATTGAGCTTAGAGGCTTTCGACCTTGACCTAACCACTTACCCTAAAGAGAGTAACATTTGTTTATAGACAAGTATGAAAAAACTTATGCCTAACCCTATGTTTTCAAGTATAAGTTGTGCAAATGAGAATTGCCTTAGACTCTTCCCTAGGAATCGTCGCAAGGACTACCAATGCCACCACCACCATTGCCTGAATTAGCTCTCATTTTGCACTCTTTGGAAGCTATAAATGAGACTTTAAAGGGGCGTGATGCAGGAGCATTGCCAACTCATCAAGCGAGCCAGCACATCAAGTGGAGATCAACTGGATAAGCAAACCCAAATTTTTGTAGTGCTTTGGGATTGTAGCGCAAGTCTTTAAATGAAGCCATTTATGAAGGCACATTGTATATTGTATTGGACCTTGAGCCTTAAACTCTCGTCCTTTGGTAGATAGTGGGCATTTAATAGATTTAATGCTGGTAGATAGGATGTTTTAAGTCTAGATTTGATAGTTAGAGTCTGAGAGGGAAAATGAATATAGACACCCTCATTGTATCATTGTAACATTATCAAGCATTCAGGAGAAGAGAATAGCAAGTAGAGAATATTGTATGACAAACACCCATGTACAGGCCTTTGAATTAATAGAAGGAAGCTTTGATTCAAACTTATGGTTTGTGTTGTTTTCTCTGTGTGTTGATCCTATGCTCATGAATGTTTTCTTTCTGGTTATGCATTTGCTTCGTATATGCTGTGCATGTGATTTCATGTTTTAAACTGAAGTCTGAAAGGGAGAGGGAATGAGTTTCAATTGTTTATTTATTTGAGCTAGGAGATTCCTGCAAAGTGTGCAGTTGAATTCATCCGCAAGGAGTGCGTTGATGAAGGCTCAGTAGTCTAACTCTTGTTCTCATTCACCCAGGAGTGGTTTTGAGTTGTTGGATCCATGCAAGGAGTGCGCAGGCTGAAGAAGAAGTCTCAGTTGTAAATCTGAGCAAAGGAGATCAAAGACTGCTGCTGCAGGAGTTGCGCAGAGTCGAAGAAGTTCGAACACTTAAAGTGTTTGTAGGGTTGAGCGCAAGGAGTGCGCGCAAGTTCCTCTAAAAGAGTCAGAGTGGGAAAGCTCAGGAGGTGTAGCACCCTCGTGATATCGTTGAAAGAGAGCACATGAGGTTTGTGTTGAAGAAGATTCGAGCAGGGGTTGCAAGCGCAGACATTGGAGAGGAAGTTCTGAGAAAGGACATTTAGCCTTCTCAAGAAATCCTCAAGGAGGAGGAATTGATGGTCAGGATTCGCTGAGGAAACTGCGAAATCCCATCAGCCGTTAGATCACGGGAAAGTTGCGTAGGGTTTAAGCCCGAAGGAGCAGAGGGAGAACCCAGAGGAGACATCGGGATATTGGCGTCATCGGGTTTTTCATAAGGTTGAGAATCGAGACCTCATAAGTCCCGAAATCCCGAGAAAGGATCTCAGCCGTTGATCTTGGCAGGATGCGTGGCAGGAGATCTGGACGAGTCGGCATTTGGAGCATCGGGTTTTCCAAAGGAAAGAAACTCTTGCATATAGGAATCGCGATCCGTGATTTCCCGACGTGATCAGAGTCGTTAATCTGAAGGACGCGTGTCTAAGGATCCTGAAGAGTTCGGGGTTTGGCATTTCGGGATTTTCGCATGCAAGGGAATCGTTGCAATAGAAATCACGATTTCGCGATACCCAACGGAGCGACAGGAATCGATGATGTGGAGGAGAGAACTCACACGTGCATCGGGGTTCGGCATTTCGGGATTCTCGGTGACGAGAAACTCACGACAGGAGAAGTCACGAAATCCCCAAACGAGACGGTCCCACAGTCTGAGCATTTCAGTGGAGGACAGGTGGCAATTTATATCGGGGTTCGGGGAATTGAAAGTCCCGTGTACATTGACAACGGGAATCGCGATATTTCGATACGTGATTTTCCGACAGGGTTAAAAGCGCCATAGTGGAGGACAGGTGTCGGAAGGTTGGGCCTTGCCGTGAGTCAACGCCAGGTGGCGTAGGAAATCAGGGATCCGAGAGGGGAGTGATCCACGACCTCACAAGTGCTGATTTCCCAATCGAGAAAATTCCCGATAAAAGCAAGGAACACGTGGGTGAATTTTCATCGGGTTTCGGGGATTTGTGAGACCCGAACCTGTGAGTTCAAGGCTTGCGATTACGCGAAGTCCGATTTCCCGATTTTGATAGGGAGATCATAAAGAGAATTTTGTGGGTGTTGAAAACTCCCGATAAGGAGTTTTGAAGAACATTCTAGCTCTTCGGGCCTAAGGAAGAGAAGGTCCTAGTGGGAGCAGACATGCCCCGGGTGGCGCGTTTGCGTCAAGTGGTATCAGAGCTGATTTCTTGTCTTTATATTTCAGGTAAGAGGAGCGAAGAAGAGAAGAAACACTCTGATACACGTCAAGTGGTATCAGAGCAGGAAAATCTCTTTGCTTTCTGTAGCAGAGAAGAAAGGAAAATTTCGCCATGTCGCCGAGAAGAGGTAGACAATCACCCAATCTAGAGGGGGAAAGAGAATTGTCCAGGGAAAGAGAAATGTCTAGAGAAAGAGGAAGGCAAGGACAGAATCCAAACATGGAGAGAGAAATATGAAATCTTCGTGCCAGAATGGAAGACATGGAAGAAGCGCAGAGATGCACAGCCAGTGCTGGAGATCTGAGTGACTCTGAAGGCGAAGTTGAAGCTGAACAACAAGGAGAAGTTGCAGTCGAAGATGCAGCCAATGAGCGATTAATTAAAGCTATCGCCCGGATGAGTTCAAAAACAAAGATGGACATTCCAACTTATGAAGGGAATCTGGATGCAGAAGAGCTTCTAGACTGGATTAGAGCTCTTGACACTTACTTCGATTATGAGGATATCAAAGAAGATAAGAAGGTTAGGCATGCTGTCACAAAATTGAAGGGACACACAACATTATGGTGGGACGAGCTTCAAGCAGATAGGCGTTCCAAAGGCAAGCAGAATATAAAGAGCTGGGATCGAATGATTGCGAAGATGAAGGCAAAATTCATCCCAAGGGATTATCAAATCACACTGTTCAGGAGAATGCAGAACCTGAGACAGAAGTTGATGATGGTAAAGGAGTATACTAAGGAATTTTACAAGTTCAATATCATAGCAGGTCATCGGGAGAGCGATGATGAAAAAATTTCCAGGTATATGAATGGATTGAGATATGACATCCAGGATGAGATGAGTATGACAACCATCAGAACGGTGGAGGATGCATATCAGATGGTGTTGAAAGCTGAGGAAAAGCTAAGTCATAAGCCCGGACAGCGAGGCCGAGGTAGGAGCCAACCAAAGGGTAAGTCAGTTGCTCAAGATAGGTTCTAGAAATCTAAGGACGACTGGAAAAATCCTCAGACTAGAACGAAAAGAGGTGGAAGTTCACAGCGAGGCCAACATGCTGAACAGCGAAGGCAACAGACAGAACATGGAGGAGGATACGCTGATATTAACAAATTTCCTCGTACCAGAGGTAGAGGAAGAGGTAGAGGTGGAGTCATCACATGCTTCACATGTGGGAAGAATGGACACAAGGCAATTGATTTTCCAGACAGGAAGAAGGATGGAGGAGAAGCTCACATCGCCGAGGCACAGAGGTGGAATGCTGAAGCAGAAGACGCAGAAGACGGAAGGTCGTTGATGATGCGTAAGGTTCTCTTAACACCCGAGAAGGAGGTGGAGGACACGGCTCAAAGAAACAGACTTTTCAGAACCACATGCAAGACCAAAGACAGGAAGTGCAAGGTTATCGTGGATAGCGAAAGCACAGACAATCTCATTTCAACCGAGATGGGTTGGAGACAACTGATCACCCAAGTCCATATAAAGTTTCGTGGCTACGGAAGGGACATCAGGTAAGTGTCACTAAACAGTGCTTAGTTGACATCAAGATAGGAGGATATAATGATAAAGTACTCTGTGATGTTATTCCTATGGATGTATGTCATTTATTGCTAGGCAGACCATGGCAATATGACAGGAACGTAATTCATGATGGGAAGATGAATACGTACACTTTGGAGAAGAATGGAAGAACACATATGCTACTTCCAATTAAAGATAAATAAGTAAAACCAGAACCTAGAAATACTATGCTTCTCATGAGTGGGAAGGAACTTATGGCGGAAGTAAAGAAGAAGGAAGATCCACAATTCTTTGTGGTCAGGAAACCAAATTTTTTTTTTACCAGCACAAGAGTGGATGACTTGCCAGAAGAAATTCAGGAACTGCTGGAAGAGTTCGCTGACATTGTGGTAGACGAATTACCTCATTCGTTGCCACCAATGAGGAGTGTGAGTCACCATATAGACCTCATACTAGGATAAAATTTGCCAAACAAAGCTGCGTACAGGTTGACGCCGCAGGAAAATGAAGAAGTTAAAAGGCAGGTGCAGGAACTATTGGATAAAGGACTGATCAGGGAAAGTTTAAGTCCGCGTTCCATTCCAACGGTACTGAGTCCAAAGAAAGATGGAGTTTGGAGAATGTGCACTGATTCCAGAGCCATTAACAAGATAACCATCAGGTACAGGTTTCCATTGCCACGGATGGATGACTTGATGGACTTCTTAAGTGGGGTTAAATTTTTTTCAAAGGTTGATTTGAAAAGAGGATACCATCAGATTCACATGAGGGAAGGCGATGAGTGGAAGACAGCCTTCAAAACCAACGAAGGGTTGTATGAATGGCTAGTCATGTCGTTTGGCTTGACGAATGCACTGAGTACCTTTATTAGGTTGATGAATGAAGTGTTGAAGGAATTCATTGGTAAGTTTGTCATTGTTTATCTGAATGACATATTGATTTTCAACAAAACGAAAGAAGAACATCTGAAGCATTTAGCTGCAGTAATGAAGAAGCTATAGCAGGAGAAGTTGTTGATCAACATGAGGAAGTCTTCATTTATAAATAAAGAACTCATTTACTTGGGATTTTTCATATCGACGAATGAATTAAAGATGGATTCAAGTAAAGTGGAGGTAATTAAAAATTGGCCATCACCGAGAAATATTTTCGAGGTGAGAAGTTTTCATGGACTGGCTAGTTTCTACCGAAAATTCATTAGGAATTTCAGTGGAATTAGCGCAACAATGATGGATACTGTCAAGAAAAGACATAAATCTTTTCATTGGACTGAAGAGGCAGAGAAAAGCTTCAATCTGTTGAAGCGAAAGATCACAGAACAACCAGTTTTGGTGTTGCCAGATTTCCAGAAGACATTTCAGGTGAAATGTGATGCAAGTGGCTTTTCCATAAGAGCGGTCTTGAGCCAAGAGGACAGACCTATTGCATATTTCAGCGAGAATTTGGATGAGGCCAAAGTAAAATACTCCACGTATGACAAAGAATTTTATGCTATCATACATGCGCTGAAGAAGTGGAGGCATTACTTGGTCCCAAAAGAATTTGTTCTGTATAGTGATAATCATGCATTACAGTTTGTGACTCAACAGGAGAAGTTGAATCAGAAACATGCTAAATGGGTAGAGTATATGCAGAATTTT
>SNQJ01S0025132.1:75778-131506 GCA_010110895.2 Picea sitchensis
CATGATTATATTAATCCTACAACATATGGAAATCTAATTTGGAGAAGTGAAAGTGCATGCTCGTCAGAAGCATAATAAACAAGATGATATCGTAGCATATGGTTTGTTTCAGCAGGGTTGAACTCGTTTGCAACATTGGAGGGAAGACCCGTTGGCAAGATTCAAGTTGCAGCCTTTTGCGCCAGGCAACTGTTGCATCAGATTACAACAATTGCAGTACGGTTTTAGTACTTGGTTTCCCATCATTGTGCATGTGGTGGATACGACATCGTCATAGAAAAACTATGGAAACTATACTGCAAAAAAGAAAAAGAAAATCCTTTTAATAAAATAAGAAATCGAAACTAAAGAAACACATTTAGGAAGAGAAAAATGTTGATCTCACTTTGGACATGTTGATTTATCATCATCACTTTTCCTTGTACATCGACTGAAACTATTTTTGTCAACAATATGAAACCTGTGGCAGTATAGCATCATTATATTTTTACTAAATCTAAATATCATCCAAACAACCACAACATTACAAAAAAAATAAAGAAACCCCAACTTATATATCATACTGGACAAGATTGATAAAATTGTTGTAACAGAGAATAAATTCTTAACGGACGCCATTCTTATCGAAAAGAGAAGTTAGACAGAAGCGATTGAAAACAATGAAATTTGAGATGATGTGTGGAAGGTTATATATGAATATAATCCTTGTTTATAAGGAGATTTGGGATACAAAACGGGAAAATGCCAGAGTGCATGAGATAGACTACATAGAGACGATTTAAAAAATTATAAAACATCCGCTTTTGGCTTTGTAGACGTTGCTAAATTAGAAAATAACTGGCCTTTTCATTAAATTTCCTTCCTATGCATGCCTTCCTCGGGAGATATTGCCCTTTTTCAATATGGAAGTTCAAACTCTCTATAACAACTGTAAGTATTTCAGTGTGTTGCAGTTGCTAGCTTTGGTAGATAATGTTGTTTAATATATATATATATATATATATATATATATATATATATATATCTTGTGTTAGAAAGAAATAGAAACTCTTTTTTTCACATTGACTAAACGAGAAATTTTCTCCCAAGATTTTCTGCAGTAATCCAGTTTGATGCAGTTGCTAGCTTTTGTAGAGAATTTTGCTTAACGACTTTTTCATTAAATTTTCTTTCTATGCCCGCCTGTGGAGATATTGGCCTTTGTCAATATGGAAATTCAACCAGCTGTATATAACCGCTGTAATAATTCCAGTGTGTTGCAGTTGCTAACTTTTGTAGAGAATTTTGTTTAATTTGTATATATATATATATATTTAATTCCGTGAAATAAATGGATTTATTTTTCACACAATGGAAACAGAACTGATAAATGACACGTTGAAAAAATGTGGAATAACTAATATGGAATATAGAATACGGAAGCGATGAAAGTAACTGACTCCGAGCTTGAATCAAACATCCCTCCCAGCCATATGCATTGTTTCTCATAAGATTTCAACAACACGTCACCTTCGAGTTGGGCTTCAACTCCACCAAGCTCATAGTGGTACACTAAGATTTGACGTTTAGAAAAATTTCTCAATCTAAGGTGCCCACTACTGCACTAGCCTACAATCTTTCATTCCCTACGCATCTGTCACACTCAAGGAAGTGTGCCCCTTCTCTTCTCTACAATCTTTCGGCAACCCCACTTCCCTTCCAAGGTTACCAACACAGGTTAGAGAGGAAGTATTTGAGTCTTGCATCCAATTCCCAATGCAACAAGGAATAATTCTCAACAAAACTCTCACCTAGAAAATATGCTCACGAACCTGACAAGACGGCTCTTCAAAAACAATGTCTAGATACAACACACTCCTATAAGGTAATAATCGAATTTTCCATACCATCCGACCTCCTTCTATTCATAAGAGTTTGAAACATGAATGATCCCCATAATTAATTCTCTTTTCCAAAAAATCTCTTCTTTCCTTCTACATATCCAAAAATGAATAATCGTACCCCCAAAAATATGCTAAGGTCAACAATATATATTGCATGCCTTAAACTAAACACTTGTCAATGTCAAAAGTAGCTTAAGCCACTTGTTGACTTGTTCCTTTCCCTCGGGAACTTAGGATAAAAAAAGTTCCATAACATTACACTTTTTCTGAAAATATTATAATATATTCCCTATGACTTAAGTCTCACCCCCTTTTTCCCTTCTCTGATGGAGTTAGCCCCCATATATTTTATTTTCATTCTACTTGCACGCAATGATGTAATATTAAATTAATGACTAAGTATGATTACAAGTTACATGGATATGCGCATTGGTCTATCTGTGTCCTGGCTCACCAGCCTAATTGTCACACAGGCTCTTCGGCCTCAATACATATACAGTCATAAATATACATATATATAACTTGGATTGGTGCACACTCTCAGGTCATTCTCGTGCACTTCCCCAAGTGCGCGCAACACTGTGAATTATGCTCACTTACTCAGGTGCATGCAATACTATGAAATGTGTGCATCTTGTCTTTGATAACATGTCTCTGTGCACTACTCTAATGTGTGCAACATCAAACCTAATGTCAAAGACTTGTCGGCCTAAATGTTCATTTCATTCACACTTGGTTCCAACGAGTCACCAACCTATATGTACAATTACAAAGTGTTCGAGAGATCAGGGATATTAAATAAGATTGGCTACATGTTTAGCATATTGTGGAAGAATTGTTACCATAAACCTTGGCACCTAATCCATTAGTTAGGTCATGTTTTTTTAATTAGTTTGAACAAAATAAAGGAAGAAAAAAATAAGTAAATCTTAAAGGTCATAAGGGTAAAATCCAATACTCATCTAATCATTGATGTGTTCTACATCAACCAATTCCCTATGATGTGAAACTAGATTTATAGGTGCATTATTTTTTCCTTTTTGTCTAAGAAAAGTACTTTTATTAGAACCCATAGAATTATCCATAAGAAAGTAAAATAACGACATCATGTGGCCAATTGATCCCATTACAATCTCAATTGGGATATTGTCTAAGAAAAACAATCTTAATTGGGATATTGTCACCAATTACCTTCTTTATCTAAGAAACATGGAAGATTAGATGTAGAGATGGATGCAACTCCAAATGGTTCCACCCTATGCTCGAGATTTATCTTTGCAAATGATTCTTCCTCCCTATGCTCTAGATTTACCTTCTTTATATAGATTCTTGGAAGAGGATTGAGAGAGCTTCTTGATCTTCCAGAGACCAATGCATACTCAAATGATGTGGGTTCCAATGCTCATGCCACGAAGAACCAACTCGTTGCTCACTTGCCTCTTTGAAACTCCATGAATCTAGAAGATTGCAAAAGTCATCATTAGTTGAACTATAGATGACCAATGACTTGTCACTTGATGTCATTGTATGACAAGCAACAACCCTAAAAAATGACCCAAATCCTAAGCTAGAGTTATCTCTTGGATTTCATCTTCTGTTAGATTCTTTTCTGGCCCTGTAGAGTGGAAATTAAGGTTGTATCAAGAAGATAAAGTAAATGAGTGATCCACTCAAAAGGGGCATCCAAGGCACATTTTTGCACTAGGGTACTCCACACTTTTAGATTTTTTTTTTTATAGATAACCACCTTAACAAGACTTAGAAAGTATCAAAGTGATAATGAATTAAGTAAATCATAAAGCTAATATTACAAGAGAGGTGGTGTATGAAAACATTGTAAATGAGATGTACAACATATACTCATATTATTTTTTATCTATCCTTTTACAAAAAAATACACAATCCATTGAATTCTAAACTCTCAATGGATTCATCATATGTTTAGAATGATTTAGTATTGTAACTCTGGGTACAAAACCTATTCCATGTCCAATCTTCCTCAATAATGGAATTTCATCTTTAAAATATTCTTTTACAATAACTAAAATTAGAATTATCAATAGGTTTTAGTGGATTTTTTATTCTCCGTGGATTGGGCCAAATCTTATAAAAAAAAAAAAACTTTACAAGAAAACAAAGACTATTGCAAAGAACAAAGACTTTAGCTCATGATTATTGTAGTATAAAAAAATTGGAATGATTATTGTAACTAAAAATTTGGATTGTTGGGTGGAGGGATTTTTGTTAGTAAGAGTTAATGCTTTTATATATTGTTAAGCGGGGATGTAGCTCCCTTAATATTATGATAACAACAAACAGTAAGGAATGAGAGTGTCATTGAAGGTAAATATATTAAAGATGAGAGTGTCATTGAAGGTAAATATTATGTTGTTGTAATGAGGCTTATTGGTGCATCAATTTAGGACAAATTTGTTTTTTATTACAATCCACATTATCAACCTCATATAAACACTTTAGAGAACTTTTAAACAACAAAAAAATTGCATCCCAATTATTTTATATCCATCTAAATACTTAATAATTATTTTTAGAGCCATCTAGATACTTAATAGATACCAAATTAAATTTATGTACACTAATTTTTAACAAATTGCAAATCTTCCATCTTTCAGGCTGACAAAATAGTGCCCATTTTAAATAACGTTCTTATACTTTTTTATTTCACCAATTGACCAAAGCTGATTCAAAACGATTATTATTATGATAGCATAATAGACAAGGAAGATGATATCGTAGCAAATGGTTTGTTTCAACAGGGTTGAACTCGTCCGCAACAGTGGAGGGAAGACCCGTTGGCAAGATTCAAGCTGCAGCCTGTAGCGCCTGGCAACTGTTGCATCAGAATACAGCAATTGCAGTACGGTTTTAGTACTTGGTTTCCCATCGATGTGCATGTGGTGGATAACCACATTGTCATAGCAAAACTCTGGACAGTATACTGCAAAACAGCAAAACAAAATGCTTTTAATAAAATAAGAAATCGAAACTAAAGCAACAAATTTATGAAGAGAAAATTGCTCATCTCACTTTGGACATGCCGATTTATCATCATCTCCTTTCCTTGTACAGAGACTGAAACTATTGTTGTCAACAGTATGAAACCTGTGCCAGTATAACTTCATTAGATTTTGACTAAACCTAAATATCATCCAAACAATCACAACGTTTATAAAGAAACCCCAACTTATATATCATACCGGACAGGATTGATAAAATTGCTGTAACAGAGAATAAATTCTTAATGGACGCCATTCTTAACAGAGAAAAAGAGAAGTTAGACAGAAGCGATTGAAAACAATAAAATTTGAGATGATTTGTGGAAGGTTATATATGAATATAATCCCTGTTTATAAGGAGAATTGGGATACAAAACGGGAAAACGCCAGAGTGCATCAGGTAGACTACGTAGACGCGATTTTAAAAATTAGAAAATAGCCGTTTTTGGCTTTGTAGACGTTGCTAAATTTCCTGCCTGCGTGGGAAGATACCTAGTCCACTGCAAGTTCGATAAAGAATTCCAGTGTGCTGCAGTTGCTAGCTTTTGCACTAATC
Organism: Picea sitchensis; assembly: GCA_010110895.2. Classification (NCBI taxonomy): domain Eukaryota; kingdom Viridiplantae; phylum Streptophyta; class Pinopsida; order Pinales; family Pinaceae; genus Picea; species Picea sitchensis. The sequence continues at coordinate 81,235 of SNQJ01S0025132.1, forward strand.
CAGTTTGCTGCAGTTGCTAGTGCTAGCTTTTGTAGAGAATTTTGTTTAATTTGTATATATATTTGTATCAGAAAGAAATGGAAACTTCTGTTTCACACACTGACTAAAGTAACAAGTGAAAAAAGAACCCGTTGCAAAACACCTGATTTCATTATTTCAGCAAGAATGAATTTTATCCACTGTACACGTGCCATGATCGATTGATATTGTTCCTACCAATTATTAATTTAAGATTTAAATATTAATTAATAAACCGATTTATTTATAAATAACTCGAATACATAAGTGTTGTCATTCAAAATATGGTTAAGATAAAACTACATTATTTTATATTTACAAAATTAATATGGTTAAAATATGGTTAAGATCAAAATGCAACTCACTAGCACTTATCCAGCCTTGGTCCCATATACTGGTAGTAACTAGATTAATGAGTTTGCTCGAAGTAACCTTACCAATCAACTAAAAGTAGTGGACCAACTAATCATAAAGTAAAATATGTCTATCACAACTTGAAATGGCATTGGTACCAACTTTAACCTAAGATCCATTACCCACCTTTCAAGCTAGACAAGACTCAATCACACGGAAGGCCATAGTCAATGTTTTTCATTGGTTGGAAACATTTTGGACGATTCTTTGCTCTTATGTAATACAATCCAAAAAAGTACTAGGATAAATAACCTTCTCTATTTATGGTCCTTAGTGATCATGAGCTAGAGAAATTATGTGGCTAGTGACGGGCCAAAGAGATGGATGTCCTTCATCCCCCATCCTCCCTGGGCCTTTGGAACTGCAATCCTTTTTCACTTAACCCAATGAGAGCCTTTATATTCACAATTTCCTTGCCGCAAAAGTTGAAGCAATATTTCCTGATTCGTTTCCATATTCCTTTCAGAATATGGGCTAGAGTATGCTAGTAAATTGAGATGGCCTACAACACATATTTTACCAGAACTAGTCTCCCACCTCGGGATAACCATCTTTACTCTAGTGTGATATCCTCTTTTCCAATTATAGATATTTTAATAGATATCAAAATTATAGATATTTTAATACATATCAAAATTATAGATATCAGTTCATGGAGAAATTGCACTATGAATGCTTAACCATACAATGAAACTCCTCCTTAGAAAATTAGCTTGATTTGTATTTGAAGGGGGAACCCAATTTAGTTTCCCTATTATCAATCTCAATCCAAATGGAAAAATGATCGAACAATCTAGAAGAGCCAATCCAAGTCTTAAATTTCTCCACCTTCTACAAAAGAGTGTCTTGTACCAAAAAATGATCTAATTTTTTTGTGACTACATTAGGGCCATGCCTATTGTTGGCCCAGTTAGGTTATATTTTAGCAGGCTCAATGTCTATCCAACTCTATGAGTAAAACTGATGTCTGAAGAAATATACAACTCTATCAAGCATGGCATCGTCCCTCAATATTTCTCTGCAATTGGTAGTTGTTGATCCACATTCATTGATCAACAATGGTACATACATATACATACTTAGTCTTATTATTTTCAACCTATGTTCCTTGTATATTCCATAGTTAGTCGTTTTTCTCTTTGAAATGTGACTTGTGGATTAGACTACCATAAAGTTCGTAGGTACGCAAACTCATACACCCACATGTCTATATTTAGTAACTTTTTCTTACTTCACAATTCCAACACTTAGTTGTTTTTATGTTTTACAGGAGACCAATCATCCCCTATCCCACAAATTCTCGTGTCCTGCAACCCACAAACATGCAACACTCAAAATGACCCCTTCTATTTATGTGTCATGTAAAATGAATTGCTTACCTTTTATACTTAGCTACTTTTTTTTTATGTGGATGTGAAACAACCTTCTATTCCATTTATCCCTTTCCCTTATGCACGTGTTCTGCAACCTACAATCCCTTATTCTCCAAAATGACTCATCCACTTCCTCAACCCACAAAATCACCTTTCTCTTATACTTAATTTATTTCACCATTGTGAATGTGGGAGTCCCTCCTTTCTATATTTTTTATTATCCATGTCCAAAGTCCAAAGTCCCGCAATCCCGTACTCATCATATTGCACTTTATATTTCCCACTTTGCACTTCCACACTTAACCATTTTTCATGTTGCTCGATGTCACATCACCATTCCTGATGGAATTTACTTCCCCTTCACCACGTCATCCACCACTTGTGTGAACCCAAATATCATTATTGAGTGGGGAAGATTTCGTAAAATATTTGTAATAAATTCAAAATATGATTGTGCAAGCTAGCAACTTTGAAATAAGAGCTAGCAGTTGATAATCAAGAAACTAAGTGGTAAATTTAATAAAGAGTTAAAAAACCATGTTGTAAAAATGATATATCAACAATATCACCACCTATTTGTAGAAAGGAAAATCAGTGTAAAAAAATGTCAAGTAGAAGAAATGACTTATATTGTGGAGACACACGTAACACTCTTGGATGAGAAAATCATCAATTCCATTGGTCACAAGATTAAATGGTATTTGGCTCTTTCCCCCACAAAGAAGGAAATAAACAAGATTTGGATTTCAGGCATAACATTGGTCAGGTGTGTGCCTAATGTAGAAGACTTCAAAGAACTAGTTCTTTGGTGCGCGGATAAGTTCGACACAAAATGAAAAATTATTCAAATTCAAGGGAGACCACCAATCTCCTTGTCTCTGTAATACCTCGGTTTTGAGCCCCCATATGAAATGACGTATTTTTCTTATTTGATGAAAGGTCGGAGTGCCCAAACAATTAAAGAGTCCAGCATGCCTAGGAAATGTAATGATATGATCATTATTAATAATAAAGTACATTATTGGCTACAAGACAAACAAGGAATATAGTTATACGGGGCTATGATTCCACAAGAGAGGGGGATTAAGGGGATATGTCATTTTATCATATTTTATTTACCCATAATTTTTTTAATGGAGAAAAGTGGTTACATGTTTTTCTTGGGAAAGGCCATGGGGTTCTTGATTTTCAAGTAAATATTTAAACCCATATTGTGGGTTATTTGGGGGTTCTTCACTCACTCAGTTAGTTCATTATTCATTGTTCACACTCTCTCCATTCTGTTTAATTTTTCACTCATGCATTCTTGTTGTTGGAATGGGACCATGGGGGAGAATTGTTGACGAGGAACCCATTGTTTGTTGGATGTAGCAGTGACTGGTGTGTTTCAACCATGATTAATGCCTACATACCTGAGATGCATTAGCATGTACTAAATTTTATTCACAGTTGCGTGTCCTGAGAGTCCCAGTATGGATAGTCTTGACCAGATGCACCGGATCCCTGGAAAGACTTGAACAACTTGAGGGATTGCATGGCAGAGAAGGAGGTCCATTCTGTTGGGTTGTGTAAGATGGAGAGAAGAGAGTTGGTGTACTTTGGATTTTTGTGTGTTGAGAAACCTATGAGATCTTGAGTGCTGACTGGTTTGGAAAGTTGAATGACACCCTGGAACCATCCTTGTAGATTCATAGCTTTGGCTCAGGAGTGACCTATTTTTGATACTTGGAACAATTGTGTCTATGTTTGGGTGGAACGTCATTGGTCTTCAACCAGTTGGTGAATTTGTTTCATTAAATATAAGTGTTCTCTCTTATGTGTTTCTTTGTTGTATATTTATTTATGTTGTGTATTAATTATTGTCTCTGAGATTCGTATGTTATAACATGCATGCTTGTTGGATATTGATATCCATGGCATGTTTAATTATTATTTATACTATAGCATGAATATTTATTATTGTATGTGTTGTTATCATGTTTCTTTCATGCTTATTTAATAATTAAATGATATAAGAATTCAAAATCAGTTTCAAACAGTTTTTGAGGTAGCGTGTGATCCGAATTATTTTCGGCACGAAATGAGAGCAGAGATATAATAATGCAATGTACAGAGATATCTCAGATATCCAATAATATAAAAAAAATGTATAAGAGATGCAACCATAAAAACAAAGATACAATAATACACAATTTTCTATTAATGAGCGAAAATGTACAAAGACTATAAAAATATAGAGTGAAAGACTTGCTAGAATGGTGGCAGCTTATCTCTGGGAAGAGATGTGTCCTCTACTCGCATTCACAAGAAGATGATTTTACAATGAGGCTCCAAAGACCTTTTTTATCATAAATAAAATCCAAAACCCTAACCCCGGAAGATGAAAAGCCAACAGTTTTGTAGACCCCATTTTGGGTAGTTTGGTGTATCAACTTCCCGGGGGCGTAACTTTGGCATACGATATTTGTTTGGGGCGCACGTGATCTAGGTGGATATCGGTGGCCACCCACCTTTTCCGACTGGCTCAAAACATTTTTCTGGCAATTTTGGCAATTTACTATTTTTAGTAGGTTTTAACTTCCAGGGCCATTTTGAGGGTCTAAATGAAGGTTTTTAGAGATCGAGGTTCTCAATGATATTCAAAGGCATGATTGGCCCCCCAAAACAAGTCTCCTTTACTATACCTTTCCAACGAGCTATCATACGCCTAAAACGGAGATCGTATGCAAAAGTTACGACCCCGAAAAGTTGATGTACTAACTTACCCAAACGGGGCCCACATGACTTTTGGGGCTCTATCTCCTAGGGTTAGGTTTTTGGATGTCTAGGGTTTTTGGAATTATTTTTTATTGTAAAAAGGACTTCAGAGCCTCATTGTAATCATCTTCTTGTGAATACGAGTAGCCGTCACATCTCTTCTTAGAGATAAGTTGCCACCATTCTATCGAGTATTTCACTCTATATTTTACAGTCTCTGTACATTTATTTCATTAATAGAAATCGTGTATTATTGTATATCTGTGTTTATGGTTGCATCTCTGATACATTTCTGTTATATTATTTAATATCTGCGATATCTCTGTGGATTTCTTTATTATATCTTCGATCTCATTTCGTGCCAAAAATAATTTGGATCAGTGGTATCAGAGCAGGTTGTTCTTGGTTGTTTTTTTCAGTGCATGTCCCCGTCGAGGTATGAGTATAGAAAGTTGGGTCTCGAGCTTGTCTCTCTTTAGGACAATCACTCTCACACACCCAAGAAACCCTCAATGACGGAGGAAAATAAAAATGATGGAGAAGACGATCGTATCAGTCTGTTGCTTCAGCAGGCTCTCACGCGACATTCGGATGAAATGTTGGAGAATTTTTCTCACATCCTTCAACGCTTGCCGATAGCAACAAGTGAATCTTCATCAATTGACCACTTTGGAGGAACCTTTCCTTTCAAGGTAATGGTTAATTTTGATATTCCTGTATTTGAAGGACAAATAGATGCAGAAGCCCTAGACAAATGGTTAAATCTGCTAGAAGATTATTTCTCTATTCACAAATTTTTCGGCAAAGAAAAGATCACCCTCGCACTCCTTAAAGATCTCCCCCATGTCAAACATTGGTGGGAAACTTATTGGGAGGAGAGTTCCACAGAGGAGTCTGAAATATATGGAGTCAATCCCACTTGGGATTTTTTTGTGGATGCGGTAAATAAACAATATTACCCTATTGGAAACTATGAGGACCAGTACATGAGATGGACCACACTACGACAAGAGAGAGGCCAAGAAGTTCCGGAGTTCACCAATACCTTCCATAGCCAAGAAGTTCCCAGAGTTCACCAATACCTTTCCATACCCAGCAAATTCTCAAGATGGGTATCAAAGACTCAATGACATTTGGTTCTCAAATACCGCGGCCTCTACACGCATACATCCAAACCGAAATGGATTTTCCGGACATCTCAACACCTAAGTAAGCGTTTATCGATATATCGTTAAATCGAAAGCGTAAATTTAATCACCAGAACAAGTGGGAGTTCGTGTTTTCAAATTCGAAACAACCAAAGTATGACACATTATCCCAACAAACAGCTTCCTAAAACCACCAAGCCACATGAAAAGAAGGGTCACGAAGACAAAGGACACCGGAAATGGTGCAATTTCCAAAAATCTCCTCGCACAACACCGATGAATGACGCCCAAAACAGTCATTGGTACAATTTTATCAAAGACAAGGAGCCGAACCCCGACTAACCGGGATTATCAAAATACTGGTAAAGATAGATCATTGACACAGACTTCACCGCTATTGTCGCTAATTTCACAACAATTCAAATCCCAGAGAACCAACGTGATCCTCGCAAGAGGGAGGCCTTTTCATTCACGATATTGGTATGACCCCCAAAGATATTGGTGAAGGGGACCCCGCTGCATTTTATTGTTTATAGCAGAATCCATAAGAACCTCATCTCAGCAGAGGTCATCAAAAAGTTGGGATTGTCAACAACACCACACCCACAACCACACAACATCAGTTGGCTTCACCAAGGATGAGATCTTCGTGTCAGCCAACAATGTCGATTTTCATATGGCATCCAACCCTTCAAGGATGAGGTATTATGTGATGTTTCCCCACTAGATGTATGTGATGTTCTCTTGGGCCAACCATATATGTGGAAGCGCCACGCTGTTTATGAGTCTCAACCCCGTAGTGTCATTGTTACTTTGGGGGGTCATCTCTACAGAATACCAGAGGTAGTTCCAACTATTTTTCCACCTAAAAAGTTTCGCAAGGTAGTATCTCATACTGCAAAATTTAGCTTCTTCACAATCTGTTCAAAAGGGTAACAGAAGGACATTGCAACCACTACAGTCTCGCCCCCCACACCTTCTATCCAACAGAAGCAGGTCGAAAAGGTTGCAACAAAGCACAAAGATTCCTTTTGCACACCTTCCTCTCATGTAGTTCAACTTTTTGAACAACCTCAACTTCAACAGGTTCATGACAGACTTCCACAAACTAAGCAACGTGACGTCTCCAACAATACAAGCAGCTCACCAAGATGCAGATCCAACAAATGCTTTTCCCTCTACCCTGGGAACTCAACACAATGGATACCATTGATTCCTAAGGAGGAAGGATTGATCTAGGTGGATATCAGTGGCCACCCACCTTTTTTTACTAGCTCAAAATAGTTTTCTGGCAATTTTGGCAATTTACTATTTTTAGCAAGTTTTAACTTTCGGGGCCATTTGGAGGGCCTAAATGAAGATTTTTATGTATCGAAGATCTCAATGATATCTGAATGCATGATTGAGCCCCCAAAATAAATCTCCTCGACGATACCTTTCCAATGAGTTATCATATGCTTAAAACGGAGATCGTGTGCAAAATTTATGACCCCAGGAAGTTGATGTACTAACTTACCCAAATGGAGCCCACATGACTTTTGGTGCTTCATCTCCTAGGGTTAGGTTTTTGGATGTCTAGGGTTTTTGACATTCCTTTTTATTGTAAAAATGCCTTTAGAGCCTCATTGTAATCATCTTCTTGTGAATGCGAGTAGCCGTCACATCTCTTCTCAGAGATAAGCTGCCACCATTCTATCGATTCTTTCACTCTGTATTTTACAGTCTCTGTACATTTATTTCATTAATAGAAATTGTGTATTACTATATATCTGTGTTTATGGTTGCATATCTGATACATTTATGTTATATTATTGAATATCTTTGATATCTCTGTGCATTTCTTTATTATATCTCCAATCTCATTTTGTGTCGAAAATAATCTGGATCAACACGATAGCTCGTTGGAAATGTATCATCAAGGAGATTCATTTAGGGGGATCAATGAGAGCGTTTGGCCATAATTGAGAATCTCTATCCTAAAAAACCTTCATTTAGGCCCTCAAAATGGCCCCGTAAGTTAAAAACTGATAAAATAGTAAATGACCAAAATTGTCAAAAAACGGTTTTGAGCTAGTTGAAAAAGGTCGGTGGCCACAGATATCCACCTGGATAAATCCTCCCTCCTTAGGAAGAAGTGGTCTCCATTGTGTTGAGTGCCCGAGGGAGAGGGAAAAACATTTGTTGAATATTCATCTTGATGAGTTTCTTTCCTTGTTGGAGAAGTTGCGCTCCTTAGCTTGTTGAAGGTTGTCATGAACATGTGGCTGGAAGGGTTGGACCTTTTTAAACAGTTTGGCTACATGAGATTCTTGTGTGCATAAGGAATATTTATACTTTGTTGCAATCTTTTTGACCTGCTTCTGCTGGATAGAAGGTGCTTGGGCCAAGGCTATAGTGGTTGCAGTAACCTTATGTTCACCTTTTAAATAGATTGTGAAGAAGCTGAATTTTGTAGTATGAGATACTATCTTGCGACATTGTTTAGGTGGAATAGTAGTCGGAACTACCTCTGGTATTCTGTAGAGATGACCCCCCAGAGAAACAATGACATTGTGGGGTTGAGACTCATAAATAGCATGGAGCTTCCACATATATGGTTGGCCCAAGAGAACATCACATACATCCAGTGGGGAAACATCACGTAATACCTCATCCTTGAAGGGATCGATGACGTATGAAAATCGACACTATTGGCTGACACAAAGATCTCATCCCTGGTGAAGCCACTCGATGTTGTATGGTTGTCAGTGTGGTGTTGTTGACAATCCCAACTATTTGACGACCTCTCCTGAGATGAGGTTCTTGTGGCTTCCGCTATCAACAATAAAATGTAGCGAGGTCTCCTTCACCCACATATGTGAATGAAAAGGGTGCCCCCCCTCTTCAGGATCTATTGGATCTTCTGGTTGAATTGTTGTGGTCACGACAATTGCAGTGGGGTCTACATTGATGATCTATCTTTTACCAGTATTTTCAAAATCAGATTTTGAATTAGGGTTCGACTCCTTGTCTTTGATCTCGGCCACCAATGACTATTTTGAGCGACAGTAATCGGTGTTGTAACAACGGATTTTTTGGAAGTCACACCATTTTTTGGTGTCCTTCTTTGTCTTCCCATGACCCTTCTTTTCCTGTGGCTTGGACTGGTTTTTGGGAGACTGTTTGTTAGGGTCGTCTTTTTCATACTTTGGTTGTTGCGGACTTACAAACCCAAAATCCCATTTGTTCAAGTGCTTAAATGTCTACTTGATTTTAACAACATATCGATAAGCAACATCGAGTGATGAGATGTCCAGAAAATCCATTTCAGTTTGTATGTATCTGTGTAGAGCCCCACGGTATTTCAAAAACAAATGTCGTTCAGAGTCTTTGATGTGCGCAAGGTATGGAAGGTATTGGTGAAATCCAAAACTACTTGGCCCCTCTCTTGTCGTAGTGTGGTCCATCTCATGCACTGGTCCTCATAGTTGCCAACAGGGTAATACTGTTCATTTACCGCATCCACAAAAAAATCCCAAGTGGGCTCGGCCCCATATATTCCAAAATCCTCTGTGGAAATTTTCTCCCAATAAGTTTCCTACAAATGTTTGACATGGGGGAGAGCTTTAAGGAGTGCGAAGGTGATATTTTCCATGTCAAAAAAATTATGAACAAATAAATAACCTTCTAACATATTTAACCATTTGTCTAAGGTATCTGCATCTATCTGACCTTCAAATATGGGAATATCAAAATTAACCTGTACCTTGAAAGGAGAGGTGATTCCAAATTGGTTGTTTGATGAAGATGTGCCTGTTTCTATTGGCAGGCATTGAAGGATGTGGAAAAAATTCTCCATCATTTCATCCCTCTGTCGCGTGAGAGTTTTCTCAAGAAACAAATTTATAGGAGCGTCTGCTCTGTCGTTTTCCTTTTCTTCCAACATGGAGAGTGTCTTGGGTGTGCGAGAGATATTGTCTTGAAGAGAGACAATATTGAGACCCAACTTGCTATACTCAAACCTCGTCGAGGACATGCACTGAAAAAACGATCAAGAGGAGCCTACTCTGATACCACTGATACAAATTATTTTCGGCACAAAATGAGAGCGGAGATATAATAAAGAAATGCACATAGATATCGCGGATATCCAATAATGTAACATAAATGTATCAGAGATGAAACTATAAACACAAAGATACAGTAATACACGATTTCTATTAATGAAATAAATGTAGAGAGACTATAAAAATACAGAGTGAAAGACTCGTTAGAATGGTGGCAGCTTATCTCTGAGAAGAGATGTGTCCTCTACTCGCATTCGCAAGAAGATCATTTTACAATGAGACTCCAAAGGGTTTTTTTATCATAAATAAAATCCAAAAACCTAACCCCGGAAGATGAAAAACCAATAGTTTTGTAAACCCCATTTTGGGTAGTTTGGTGTATCAACTTCTCGAGGGCGTAACTTTGGCATACGATCTCCATTTGGGGTGCACGATAACTCGTTGGAAAGGTATCATCGAGGAGATTCATTTAGGGGGATCAATGAGAGGATTTATCTATCATTGAGAATATCGATCCCAAAAAACCTTTATTTAGGCCCTCAAAATGGCCCCGGAAGTTAAAAACTACTAAAAATAGTAAATTACCAAAATTGCGAGAAAATTGTTTTGAGCTAGTTAGAAAAGGTGGGTGGCCACCGATATCCACCTGGATCAATGTGCCCGACCCGGGGATGGTTGGGTATGTTACAAATTGGTATCATATCTTTTGGTTGAAACACCAGACTGGTATGGTTCGGAACTATTGGACATGGTATTATGGTGTTGGTATTGATGTCAAGAATATCAATATGGTATTGTCATTAAGAAAGAATATGTATTTGAGATCCTAAAGATCAGGAGAGATGGAATATTAGGTTGCATGGAATTAGAGCACATAGTGTTAATACCTTTGGAAAGGTTGAAGGAAAGCTCAGAAAAAGGAGCACCTTAAGGAAGTGCTATTGGGATCAAATTCCCAACAGATCAACTATAGAAACACCTTCAGAACTGTGAGGAAACTCTATTACAATCAGGAGATATGGAAATAATTGAACATTGATAGAAGGCACAAATCAATGATTGTGGTTTAGTAGGAATCCAAGTGTAAAGCCAAAGGAGTATCAAAGGAATCAAACCTTTGAAGGACATTGATCCGAGGTCAATAAAACTTTTGGAGAAGGCGGATAAATGAGAGTCGTCAAATCTAGTTGAGAAATTTCGAGTATAACTAGAGTCATCATATCGAACCATTAAAACCTCAGTCACTCGATTGGGTTGATGATTTCTATGGTCATTTGACATTGACCATTCTGGGGATAAATGAGTTAGAAACGAGTGGAATCCTCGAAGTATGAAATCACAAATTAATGTAGGTTGTCGATCAAATTCTACCAAAACTTTATAAAGGTTCAAGACTCCAAAATTTTTCCACTTTGACAACTATTGAAGATAAGGAAGAGGTACAAAGCCACAAATTCCAAGAGTCTTAGAGTGTCGAAGCCCCAGAATCCAACCAACCATCAGGATCAAGGAGGAACTTTGGGTGAATTCTCGATCGTTTGATCGAGTATAGTGGAAGGACAGGGTAAGCCACAAATTCCTGGAGTCTTGGAGTGTTGAAGCCCCGAAATCTATCCAACCCTCATATCAAGGAGGAAATTCAGGTGAATTCTTGACCCTCCAATCTAATATAATGGAAGGACAAGGTAAGACAAAATATCCCAGAGTCTCAGAGTAACGAAATCTCACATACCATCGATATAATATTCCATCGTGACTTTTCTCAACCATTAGATCAAGCAGTGGAAGGATGGCATAAGCACTTCGGAAGGTATAACTCTGAGGGGATTGAATGACTTTAGAGTTGTAATATCCCAAATCCCTCGAGTTTCGAAGCCCCAAAATAAATAAGGACCATCCATCTCAACTCTTGACTAAGTCATAGCCATTGGATTAAGCTAGTGGAAGGATAACGTAAGCAAAGGTGTTAACTGACGGTAAGTGGTCATCGCCACTTTATGACCACTTCGGTAGGTATAACTTCGGGGGAGTTGAACAACTTGAGAGTTGTAATATCCTAGAGTCCTGGAGTGTCGAAGTCCTGAAATAAACAAGGACCATCCATATCAACACCTGATTAATTCATGATCATTGATTTCGTTGAAGCCTCCAGATGAGCCAGGATCGTCTATTCAACAAGATATTAAATATCAACCGCCCTATCTACTAGTGGAGATAATATAAGTACTTCAGTGAAGTGTACTTCAAGAATTATTACTCTGGAAGAATGCATGAATGTTGAAGTCTGGAGGACCTAGTTCCAACACCGGCCTCATGATAAGGTAAATGGGTTGATTAGAGGTGTGAATGACCTAGAAGTAAACAAGCATGCAAACATTTTCGAACGAGGTCATGTCTAGAAAAATAAAGAGAAAAGTGATAACGAAACATTGCTTAGAGTGGATAAGCCTGTGGTTTCGAGCCCGTGGTCACAAAAAAAGTGGATTGAAGGAAGGGCTTGTGAAAAATTCAAATTATGTACCATTTTAAAGGGCCTATGGAATAATTTGACAAGATTGGCATACAACCATTCCATTGTAGCTAAAATATCATGTTTGCACAAAAAAGGGTGAAAGTGACTTTTTCATGGAGCCGCAACTTTCAACTCAGAAATCGGATTGGGGCATGAAGATGTTCATTAGAAAGATGATTCAGAGGTTAATAACATTGAATTTTTATAATTTGGAGAACGATGATATATTTCTTCATTGAGTATAAAAAGGACCTGTAGCATTATTTGATAAAAAAATTATAATATGCATAATTCTAACAAAATGGTTTCTTGCACATTTTGTAGAATTAGGGAGTATAATCATATTAGTTCAAGATAATAATGAATATTCAAGAAACAGAGGAAGGAGAGAAAGTATTCAATCATTATAAAGAATCCAATGGTCAAAATATCAGTTTTGGTAATGCAGAGACATAGTCAAATGGGCACAGGAGCAGAGGGGAAAAAGAAACATTAATAGAGACTATGAGAAGCCTGAAAATAGAAGTGCAGAGTTAAAAAGAAGACAATGAGAGTTTGATGAGTGAACAAAATCAGATAAATTATCAAGTAATGCAAATCCTAAATCATTTTCATAAGTAAGCAAGGAATGGATCAGACTTAAGGCGGGAGGAAGAAGAAAGATGTCATGAAAGAATATGTAACTACAAAAGAGATGCCCATTCAAAAAGTTCCAGTAGAACTCATAGACATCACTCACCACCTTACTCAGCAAGCAATTTGTATGCATCTGAAGACTCCATAAGTAGTCCATAAGTGTCTCCTATTAGAAACCAAAGAAGAAGGCATGAGTTGGACAATTTGCAACGAGAGTTGAGGAATCTTAAGTCACCATCTTTTGATGGTGAAAGAGAAAGGGAATTTGATGTTGAAGCATGGATGCTTGAACTCAGGAGATATTTTCAATTGCATAATTACTCATGAAACCTAGAAACAAGGATTTCAACATACCATTTATATGGCAAAGATGTTATGTGGTACTGGTGGGATCAATTGAAGCAGGTTGAGCACATTAATGAGAGTAGGATCACTTGGAATCAGTTCAAGAAATATTTTCAGGAGTACCTTTCATAGTACTTCTATGAAAAGAATATGCAAGAGTTCATTGAGCTAAGGTTGGGAAGCATGGCCATGACAGAATATGAGAAGAGGTTCTAGGGATTGTTGGAGTATGTAGGATTTATTAAAGATGAAAAAGTGAAGATACAAAGGTTTTTAAGTGGAATGTCATCCTTTTATAAAGAAAAGATTCAATATGATGAGCCCAAGACATTGACTGAGACCGTCATGAAGGATAAGTACCTATATGAGCAAGGAAAGGGCAATGAATCCATGCATAAATATTGGAGGGATAATAATAAGGAGAAATCTTATCAGAGGAGGAAGGAGTTCAAACCTCCTTTCAATAGAAACAACTCTAATAAAAATAAACAAGATTAGTCTTCTAAGGATGAATCCAAGAAAGAGGATTTCTTGGGGAAAAGAAGAAGACCACCAATCCAATGTTGGGGGTGCAAGGAAAATCACCTATACAAGGATTTCCCTCACAGAGGAGATAAAAGGAAGACCATGCACAATATCCAAAAGACTACAATATTGGAGGACATGGGAAAGATATATTCATCCTTACAAGATCGACTAGAAAAGTACCAATCCAGTATGATCAAAGTGGAAGGTAAGATCATTAATCAACCTGTTGTTATTTTAATTGATTCAGGAGAAATTCATTGTTACATTGATCCTAAAATACTGGATTGATTGGTTCAATTAGCCACTGGAACCAATAGAAGGATCAATAAGGTTGTCATAAGTTGTCCAATAAATCTTAATGGAGTAAATACAGTTTTTTATATGAATACTATCCCATTAGGATCTTATGAAATCTTAATTGGAATGGATTGGTTGGACGCTCACCATCTCATCCTAGATTTTCATAACAAGACCTTTACATGTATTGATGAAGAAGGAAAACAAAGAACTATGAAAGGAATTCCAAGACCCATTTCTATAAGGGAGATTTCATCCTTACAATTGAATAAATGTTTCAGGAAATGATTTCAATTGTATGTATCTCACGTGGAAGAGTCAAAAAAGACAAAAGGGCCAAGCCTTGAAAATTTTCCATTATTGCAAGAGTTTGAAGATGTATTCCAAGAAATACCAGGATTGTCACCAAAGAGGGAGATATATTTCTCTATTGATTTAGTACTAGGAGTTGCCCCAGTATAAAAAACACCTTACAAAATGAGTACACTTGAATTGAAAGAATTACAAATGCAGTTGGAAGAATTGTTGAAGAAAGGGTACATATGTCTAAGTGTTTTGCCTTGGGGAGCACCAATACTCTTTTTCAAAAAGAAGGATGGAACATTTAGGTTGTGTATAGACTTTAGACAACTGAATAAAGCCACTATGAAGAACAAATACCATCTACCCGGAATTGATGACAACTTTGATCAATTAAAAGGAGAAAATATATTTTCAAAGATAGAATTGAGATCTGGGTACCTGTAGGTAAGGATCAAGGAAGAAGACATCAATAAGATAACCTTTAGAACCAGGTATGGAAATTATTAGTTTGTAGTGGTGCCATTTTCACTGACCAATGCATCAGTTGTATTTATGTGTTTAATGAATGTCATATTTAGAAATTATCTTGATAAGTTTGTCATTACGTTCTTGGATGACATACTTATTTATTCTAAGTTTGAGGAAGATAATGAACATCACTTGAGGTTGGTGTTACAAGTGCTGAGGCAACATCAAATTTATGCCAAGCTTAGTAAGTTTTCTTTTTACTAAGAACAAATCCATTATTTGGGTCATATTATTTTAGAACAAGGTAAAGCTAGATACTACAAAAGGTTTATAGTGGAGTTGTCTAAGATTGCTCATCCCATATATTCTTTACAAAATAAGGGAATTGAGTTTGAATGGACAATACAGTGTGAAGAGAATTTTAATTTGTTAAAAGAATTACTTAATAGTACACCTATTTTAAATATTGATAAACTGAAGAAGAATGTTTTGATATGTACATATACATGCAAGGAAGTCCTCACTTAAAATGGACATGTCATTGGTTATGAGTCCATAAAACTCAAAAAAAATGAAAAAAATTATGCAACACATGATTTAGAACTTGCTTTCATAGTTCGGGTATACCTAGTCCACTACAAGTTCAATAAAGAATTCGAGTGCACTGCAATTGATAGCTTTTGCAGTAATCCAGTTTGTTGCAATTGCTAGTGCTAGCTTTTGTAGAGAATTTTGTTTAATTTGTATATATATTTGTAACAGAAAGAAATGGAAACTTCTTTTTCACACAATGACAAAAGTAGCAAGTGAAAAAAGAACCCGTTACAAATTTGAAACACCCGATTTCAGCAAGAATGAATTTTCTCCAATGTACACGTGCCATGATCGATTTGCGTTCTCATATTTTTGGTAAACCATACATTGTTACTGCTTAATATTTGACTTTGAATATAAGAACTAATTTTTATATATTCAAACATTTTTTCTCAAATACCAATTATTAATTTTAGATTTAACTATTAAATAATAAATCGATTTATAAATAACTCGAATACAAAAGTGTTGTCATTCAAAATATGGTTAAGATAAAAGTACATTATTCCATATTTATAAAATTAATATGGTTAAGATAAAAGTGCATTTCCATGTTTACAAAATTAATATGATTAAGTTAACAGTATATTATTCATAGTACAAATTATGGTTATAACAAAGATTATATATATATATATATAATTTAGCAACATAAACTATTATAAAAATTAATATATAATTATTTATAAAATTTAAAATATTTTATTTAATTAAATATAATAAACTATTATAAAAATTAATATATAATTATTTATAAAATTTAAAATATTTTATTTAATTAAATATAATTTTCAAAGCAATGTGAATCTAATATATATAATTAATTTAGCAATACAAAATGATTAAAATTCATATATAATTATTTATAAAATTTAAAATATTTTGTCTAATTAAATATAATTTTCAAAACAATGTAAATCTAATATAATCAAGATGAAGAGTCATTTTGAACATTTTTTTCTAAGATGAAGAAAAATATAATTTTTATGTGTAGTTGCATGCCCAACACACAATCCCCCAAACCAAAGGAAGATTAATCCTTCAAAATCATAACTCAATCCCCAAAATAAAAATAATGTTTGTGATCAATGACCATAACCCAATCATGAGAGTAATGGGAAAAAACCTAAAGGCTCAGTGAAAATCATTTAAAATGAAGTGAGTATAGGCCAAAGCCTATCCATCTAAAAAATCCACCACATTTTAAGGGCCTATCCATTTAAAAAATCCACCACATTTTTAGGGATATGGAGACCTTGTTTGGAGAATTTGTCTATAACGTTCACTTCCCAAAAGATATGTGTGAATTAAATCTAGGTGAAAAGTTGGAGATGTCACGTAGCGCATTGTGAGTGGACTGAGTGTAACATTGTATAACTAAGAAACACCATTTAATACATTGATGACGAGGCCAAAGTCACTGAATACTTGAAGATAACCCAACCCTACTTATAGTACAAATGTAAGGAAAAGAAAAAGAGTCATATACTCCACATAATTATTGGTTAATGAACCAATGTTTGTCTTGATATGAAAATAATTTGAGTCACTTAGATACACCATTATTCCACATCCACAAACATTGTTGTGAGACACTCTGTCAATGAAACACTAGGGAATGGCTTTGTCCACCCAAAGAGGACCCATAGATCAGGATATTTTTTTCCATCTAAGGTATTATATAAAATTGTATAGTCCCGACACCTAAATAAATATTTGAAAGGAAGGAATAACTTTATCATCAAACACTATTGAGTTTCTAGCTATCCAAGTGCCCCACATGGCCAAGAAAGGAAGGGCTTTGTAAGGCTTCTAAGAAATATTGGAAAACCAATCATAGAAACATGCTTCAATAGAATCATTTCCCCATAGATTGGATAAGTCCAGGTGGCTTTCCATTTCTTTGCAGACTTGTTGTGAGTATACACATGAGATAAATGATGCGAGGTTGTATCTCCTGTATTTCTAAAAACCAAGCATACACCAAGACATGTTTTGTGTCTCTTACTTAAATCTTCTTGGTTCATGATCTTTTTATTGAGTTCCAAACACATCAAAAGAATATATTGGAACTTTCACTTTCCACAGCTTCTTCCACCACCAAGAAACCTTAACAAGCCTAGCACCAAATAGAGCTTCATATCCCAACTTTGCAGAGTAGCAACCACATGCCACATTATACCACAAAATGAGCCCATCCTCTGATGTGGAAATCCTAATGTGATACTTTTGAAGAGAATACAAGTATTTTTTCCATCCAATTGACCAAGCCCTTACTAGGTGCAACTCACTAACACTCATCTAGCCTTGGTCACATATACTAGTAGTAACTAGATTAACAATTTTGTTCGAAGTAACCTTACCAATCAACTAAAAGTAGTGGACCAAATAATCATAAAGGAAAATATGTCTATCACAACTTGAAATGGAATTGGAACCAATTCTAACCTAATATCCATTACCCAACTTCCAAGCTAGAAAGGACCCAATGACAGGGAAGGCCATAGTTAGTGCTTTCCATTGGTCGGAAACATTTTGGATGATTCTCTCTTCTTATTTAATACAATCCAAAAACGTATTAGGAGGAATATACTTTTGGATAAATATCCTTCTCCAGATACTGTCATTAGTGATCATGAACTAGAGAAATTGTGTGGCCAGTGAATTTCCAAAGAGATGGATGTCCTTCATCCCCCATCCCCCCTGTGCCTTTGGAACTGAAATCCTTCTCCACTTAACCCAATGAGAGCCTTTATATTCACTTCTTCCTTGCCACAAAAATTTCATGCAATATTTCCTAATTTGTTCTAATATGCCTTTTGGAATATGGGCCAGTATGTCAGTAAATCAAGATGGCCTCCAATGCATATTATACCAGAACTAGTCTCCCACCTTGGGATAACCATCTTTAATCTAGTGTGATATCCTCTTCTCCACTTTCCCTCTCATCCACAACTAATCTATCTTGGAATAGTTAAATTGGGTTTCAAGTAGAACCCCAAATACTTAAATCCTTCGCTACTATCAGAGGATCAAAATTATAAATATCAATTCATGGAAAAATCAATATCCTCCAATAGTTTTTATGTGAATAAATATGATCTAGCTCCATTTAATTCCATATGAGTAGCATTTTTATAAATAAGGAGGACATCCTTCAAAACCTCAGTTTCACATTCTAGACCAAAATAAAAGAGTAAAACATCATCAACAAATAGCAAATTGGATAGACTCTCCCCTCTCCCAATCATGATTCCCTTCACCAATCTTATTCTTCTTGCATCATCTAGTATTTTATTAAGACCTTCAACAACAAGAAATAAAAGGTAGGGGAAATCAAACAACCTCGATGAATCCCCTTCAAGGATATAAAAAATACGATGTTGCATTGTTAATTAATACAACAAAAGAAACCGAAGAAACACATGCCACGATCCACTTAACAATGGGAAAATATAAACCAATATGTAATAAAAACAAATATAAATAAATCCAAGAAAATTTATGATAAACCTTAGATAAATAATGTTTTATAACTACTACCAGATCATTCGAAAGTGTGATAGAGTGTAAACCTTTTTGTGCAGAACCTATGGATTTTGGATTTTCCTACCCTCCATAAAATTGAATTGTTTAGTAGAAAGTATTTATATAATAGCGGTTTGAGTCTAAAAACCAAAACCTTGAAAATAATTATGTAAAGACAATTACACAATGAAATTGGTTGAAATTCATCAAAGGTTCCTGGTAAATACACCTTTGGGATTAAATCAATGACGGTAGAGTTAACATTGACAGGAACCTTCTCACAGAGTCTCGTCTCCTCTACCACACAATGAATACCCTCCCCCATAATGTCTAAGAAATCCAAGTAGAATTATGTTTTCCAACCATCAGGCCCCATAATACAATCCTTTTGAAAAGTGGAGAGCACATGTAAAATTTCACCTATGGAAATAGGCCTATATAACAACTCATTTTATTTTCCATTAATCATTTTGGGGGAGAACGAACTGACCTTCGATTTCTCGCCAATGTTCAAACAAGGAGGCTGCGAGAACAATTTTTTAAAATGAGTTGTCTGTAGCTCGGTCAGGGCATTAAAACCTCTAACCTTAATTCCTTTAGAGTTGGTAATCTCTCATATAGTGTTGATATTATTCCAATTATTTGAATAATTTTGGAAGTACGTTGTGTTTTGGTCCCCCAATTCCAACAATATAACATAGCTCTTCATGTACAAATCTGCTTCTATATCCAAAGGTAACTTGGATCTCAAAGACTCTGGATGCTTGAGTTCATTCAAACCCACAGTACAGATGATGTAATTATCAAATTGTTCTAGATAAATTATTCAATATAATTCTCCACCTCAACAATTCAATCATTTATGTTCCTAAATTGATCCCTATCCTAGGCAATGACTTTCACCTTCACACCTTCCAAAGAGTTCATGAATTGTTCACATGAAAATAGATCCAAGTCATGGGACAAATTGCACTAGGAATCCATAACCATATAATGAAACTCCTCCTTAGAAAATTAGCTTGAGTTGTATTTGAAGGGGGAACCCAATTTAGTTTCCCCATTATCAATCTCAAGCCAAATGGGAAAATAATGGAACATTATAGAAGAGCCAATCCAAGTCTTAAATTTCTCCACCTTCTGCAAAAGAGTGTCTTATACCAAAAATGATCTAATTGTTTTGTGACTGCGTCAAAGCCATTCCTATTTTTGTCCCAGGCAGGTTATATTTTAACAGGCTCAATGTCTATCCAACTAGATGACTCAAATTGATGTCTAAAGCAATCTACAAGTCTATCAAGCTTGGCATTGTCCCACATTATTTCTTTGCAATTGGTAGTTTTTGGTCCATGTTTGTTGATCAATGTTGATACATACATATCCATCCTTAGTATTATTCTTTTCTTGCTATGTTCCTTGTATATTCCATACTTAGTCATTTTTCTCTTTGAAATGCGGCTTGTGGATCGGGCTACCATCAAGTTCGTATGTCAACAAACCCGTAGACCCACACACTACAAGGAAAATACCTTATAGCGGAGGTTTCTAGTGTTACAAAATTGACAAAATTTGTCAAAAAAATCTCCGCCACAACATTTGTTTTCAATAGCGGATGTTTTGTGGATATTATAACAGAAGTTGATTATAACTAAAAAACTATGGGCGGACGTAAGTGTTAGTGGATGTTTAAAATCAATGTGTTTGTATAAGGAAAAAGCATCGGTGTGTACATACACCTACAACATCGGTGTTGTACACTTAACGTCAAGCACCAGGGCAGTAGAATATGCAAGCATTGGGGAAGTAAAATATTTAAGCATTGGGGCATTTGTCTTATAAGCACCAGGGATTTAACAATAAAACACATCGGGGGATTTAAGTGTTAACTCAAACGGTCTTGAATTAGATGAAATTATCTACCCCAATAGTCAGTTGGAGAGGTAACTGGTTGGAATCACTAGTTTCCATTGAAATTAGGCTCCCTAATAATTTTTTTAGAAAAATATATAAACACTTCTTATATTTTGAAATATTTAACATTATTAAAGATGATGTAAAAGTTTGTTCCAAATAGTAGATGATTTGTGAACGTAATAAGAGGAAATAACTAAAATTAATTGAAATCTTATTAAGAGATTGGATACAGAGTTGGAGGAAATGCTTCAAAACTTGCAACCATCTTTCAGGCTCACAAAATGGTGCCCATTTTAAATAATGTTCTTATACTTTTTTATTTCACTAATTCACCAAAGATGATTGAAAACAATTATTATTATGATAGTACAATAGACAAGGAATATGATATCATAGAATATGGTTTGTTTCAATAGGGTTGAACTTGTCTGCAATAGTGGAAGGAAGAACCATTGGTAAGATTGAAGTTGCAGCCTGTAGTGCTAGGAAAATGTTGCATCAAAATACAACAATTGTAGTACGGTTTTAGTACTTAGTTTCCCAACGATGTGCATGTGGTGGATACGACATTTTCATAGAAAAACTCTGGACAATATACTGCAAAGCAACAAAACAAAACGCTTTTAATAAAATAATAAATTGAAATTAAAGCAACACATTTATGAAGAGAAAAATGTTCATCTCACTTTGGACATGTTGATTTCTCATCATCTCCTTTCCTTTTACATCAACTTGTTAGCACTGAGAGTCACCCTCATACTGCTGGAGGATAAGCTCAGTACCCATCAAATAGGTTTGTAATGGTCAATTTATGATAAAATGTCAAATGGAAAAAACTCAGCATAACAATGCTCAAACACAAAAATTTCTATGCAAGATGCATAAGAAAGTGAGGTCTTGGCTAACTTCAGTCAATGATTTAAAGATAAGAGTGGGTAGAAGGAAGACTTTAATGAGAAGGATGAATAATTCTACTATGAGCATCATGCCTTACTAGCAGATAAATGAGGAAAAATATCAGACACAAGAACTTCTTTGATCTAAACTTTAGAACATTGATAACAATTACAACAACATCAAAATTAAGCATGCATTGTAACACAACTATAATATCTCAATTGAATCATTCAATGATGAGAAAATCAGAGTCAGAAAGAAGGAAGATGATGGAAAAGAAAACTAACTTCTGTTAGAAAAATGTCTCAGATCTCATACATAAAAACCATAGTATGGCTCTGTTACATCAAAACATTACATAAGGGAGTTTATGCTCAACCATTCGAACCTAAAAATGTCCTTCTAGTGCTGCATTTATACTCTAAACAATGAGTTACGAAATACGATTCGAGTTGGATCCTCTAACATATGATTCTCCCACTTAACACTAAAAATATTACATCTGTACAAGTGGAAAAAACAAAATGCTAAAAATAGGGAGAATGTCAGTAACCATCCCAACACCATAATCTTTGAATAGTGAGGTGTTCCTTGAGCACATCTCCTTCATTGCCATGTGTCCACCAACTCCAAATAACCTCCAAGCATCTGTGCTAAGCTCCATTAGCCACCTGGTGACCGTTGATTCTCTCAAGACCCATCAAAACATGAATTGGAAATGGATCTTGAAGTGTTCATTGTATCAACCAGTTCGTAGAGGATTTCACAATGAATTCTGTAGCAAATTTTGTAGCGCCCGCCTATGTAGCCCATTTCGCAATAGATTATGTAGCGATGTTGCATTTTCTGTCTGACTAGATTATTTTGTAGCACATTTCGCAGCGAATTTGCAGTTTCTATATGGTGTGGAGCATTTCGCAACGAAATTGCAACTTTTTCTGTGTAGATCATTTCGCAAAGCCATGCACTACAAAATGTCTTATAGTTGTCTGTGTTTTGCAGTTTGAGCCAAAAATACCCAAAAACCTTAGCCAAAGGTGTATAAACCTGTAGAAGCCTCCTAAGAAGGTATAATCATGATACTTCCCATAGAAACTTCAAAATTCAAGGATGACCATCTTCAAAATTGAGAGTATTTTAGCCACTCCATTTCACCTCCTTAGTCTGGTACTTCTTCTAGTTGCAGCTTGAGCTAACACATTCATATTTCTTTGAGCAAACTCATCTTTGAAGGGTTGTAACTGTAGCTTAAGCTTTCTGATATGAGAATGTAAATCTATGTTCTTCCAATATAGATTTCTAATCTGCCTATGAAGGGGTATAAATATCCTTGCCTATGGTTTCTAGATACATATACATCAGCTCCTTTAACTTCTTCCTCTTAGCCATTCCTTCTCCCTTCAAGTGATCAATATCCTTTTTGGCATATATGAGTTCTCTGATCAGTCTCTTGAAGGTAGAGTTATCAAGAGGAGTGGTGATGTCTATGAAATCAACATGTTTTTCAACATTCTCAATTTTACCCTTATCCTTCCTCTTGACATGAGCTTCTGTTATGACCTCTTGTTCAACAATTTTCTTCTTGGATGATGACCTGGTTAAGGGCCTACTAGTTTTAGTCTCAACTGCAGCTGGAGGTGAGGGGAAGAGTAACCTTCTCCCTCTTTTTCATGTGGTTTTAGCTGATGGAATTTCTTCTAATTCTGGAGCTGGTTGGGGTGAAAATTCCCTCTGTGGAGAGTGATGAGATCCCCCTTCTTCTTCTTCTTTTTCCTTAGGAGCCTCATTTTATTTAGCAATGTGTTTTCCCTTTCTTTTTTTTCTTGTCTCTATGTGGACAACACTATCAGTTTGCAAAGGGCTCTTCCCCTTAGATTGAAAATTAGGGGCTACATTTAATTGCAAACGTGCAAAGGAAATGAACTTCTCCCAAGCTATGTTTCTCTTCTTCAACTCCTCCATCACATGCATCCTAATCAATCTTGAGTGAAAAACACTTGTGTCCACAGCCTTGGACTTTGCTTGGACCATGTCATCCATTTTCCCCATACTCCTAAACAAATAGAAAGGGATGTTCGTGAGGTCTTTGCCTGTGAAGTGTAGCAAAAGTGTAATGTGGTATTGGTAAATCATATTGAATGTGCCTTCACAGGTAAAATATCTATAGATCACCTTTAACATCTTGTCAAATCCCTTAACCAAGTGGATCCTAGGCACTCCCTTTGATAGGTTATCTCCTTTACACTCTGGTTTGAGGAACTCTTTAGAGAAGGCTCCATTAAGAGTCATGGATTTAAACCATATTTCATTAATGTTGGGTATCTCAGTGGCTTCTGCAATGGTGGCTTCATATACCTCCAGTTCAAGGGTTCTCACCTTGATTTTATTGCCATCAAAATTTAAGGCAAACTCTCTAGCTACCCTAAGGGTGTCCCCTCTGCATATTCTAACAGAAATTTAAACATTTGGCCCTTTGGAAGACCTATCTGATCAGAGGTTCAACATCAACCAACTACATACCACAAGGCGCGGTCCTGACTACACTCCAACCCTTGTGAGCCTTCTTCTATTGTGGTGTATCCATTTACTATTATAGGAGGAAAAACAATACAATAATCTGAAAGATATGACAGGCCAAACAAAGAATAAAGGTCTTAGAGTTTGGAATGATAGTCTTTTTCAAAACTAGCTTCTTTTAAGGCTTCAGAGCTTTCCTGCCTATTTGACTTATGAGCTTATGAAAGGGAAACGGATGGTTAATAAATGGAATAAAACCCTTCAGGAAAAAGGATATGCAAGGAAGAAGCAGTTGTGAATGTTTTAAGATAACAATTCTCCATCATTTGCAACGTCATCACCATTTTAATCAACAAGGCTCTTTAAATTTTCAACGTAGACAGACTTTAGACATGAAATAACAATTGAAAATCTATAGGAAATGAGTTATGCAGGTTATGTTATCAGAGGATAACGATGTTGAGTTTGATACATAGACTCACATCATAATTCGTAGCAGATTTCACATTATAACAGCAAGGGCCAAGAAAGAGATAGGCACAATGGCTATGATAGTAAGCTTGGCTTAATTGTAGTGGAAGAGGCTGAAAATACTGCAGCTAGCTGAGAATTGGTAATAGCAAAGCTAAAAGAGGGAAAGGAAACACAAGCATAGCTAAAAGAGGGAAAGGAAACACAAGCATAGCGTTAATCCAGAGCTCAAAAAATTAAGAATTATTGGTTATTAGTTGTTTTTTAACCATTCACATTATTAATCTCATAAAAGAAATTAAGCATTTTAGAAAACTTTTAAAAAATGAGAAATTCGCATACCAATTGTTTTTTATTCATTTAAATACATAATAGAATTATTGGTTATTAATTGCTTTTTTCAATCCACATTATCAACCTCATAAAAGAAATTAAGCATTTTAGAAAACTTTTAAGCAATGAGAAATTTGCATCCATGTAGATACTTAATAGATCCCAAATTAAATTGATCTACACTAACAAATTAGTGTAACAAATTGCAAATCTTCATCTATGAGGCTGACAAAATCGTGCCCATTTTAAATAACGTTCTTATACGTTTTTATTTCACCAATTGACCAAAGCTGATTGAAAACGATTATTAGATAGCATAAWAGACAAGAAAGATGATATYGTCTCATATGGTTTGTTTCAACAGGGTTGAACTYGTCCGCAACAGTGGAGGGAAGACCCGTTGGCAAGATTCAAGCTGCAGCCTGTAGCGCCTGGCAACTGTTGCATCAGAATACAGCAATTGCAGTACGGTTTTAGTACTTGGTTTCCCATCGATGTGCATGTGGTGGATACCACATTGTCATAGCAAAACTCTGGACAGTATACTGCAAAACASCAAAACAAAATGCTTTTAATAAAATAAGAAATCGAAACTAAAGCAACACATTTATGAAGAGAAAGATGCGCATCTCACTTTGGACATGCCGATTTATCATCATCTCCTTTCCTTGTACAGAGACTGCAACTATTGTTGTCAACAGTATGAAACCTGTGCCAGTATAACTTCATTAGATTTTGACTAAACCTAAATATCATCCAAACAACCACAACGTTCATAAAGAAACCCCAACTTATATATCATACCGGACAGGATTGATAAAATTGCTGTAACAGAAAATAAACTCTTAACGGACGCCATTCTTATTGGAAAAGAGAAGTTAGACAGAAGCTATTGAAAACAATAAAATTTGAGATGATTTGTGGAAGGTTATATATGAATATAATCCCTGTTTATAAGGAGAATTGGGATACAAAACGGGAAAACGCCAGAGTGCATCAGGTAGACTACGTAGAGGCGATTTTAAAAATTAGAAAATAGCCGTTTTTGGCTTTGTAGACGTTGCTAAATTTCCTGCCTGCGTGGGAAGATACCTAGTCCACTGCAAGTTCGATAAAGAATTCCAGTGTGCTGCAGTTGCTAGCTTTTGCACTAATCCAGTTTGCTGCTGTTGCTAGCTTCTTTTATAGAGAATTTTCTTTAATTTGTATCAGAAAGAAATGGAAACTTCTTTTTCACACAGTGACTAAAATAGCAAGTGAAAAAAGAACCCGTTGCAAATTTGAAACACCCAGCAAGAATGAATTTTATGCACTGTACACGTGTGTTCTTCCAATGGCGTTCTCATATTTTTGGTAAACCATACATTGTTATTGCTTAATATTTGACTTTGAATATAACAACTGATTTTTATATATTGAAACATTTTTTCTCAAATACCAATTATTAATTTTAGATTTAACTATTAAATAATAAATCCATTTATAAATAAATTGAATACATAAGTGTTGTCATTCAAAATACAAAATATGGTTAAGATAAAAGTACATTATTCCATATTTACAAAATTGATGTGGTTAAAATAAAAGTACATTTCCATGTTTACAAAATTAATATGATTAAGTTAACAGTACATTATTCCATAGTACAAATTATGGTTATAACAAATTTATATATATATATAATTTAGCAACATAAAATGATTATAAAAATTAATATATAATTATTTACAAAATTTAAAATATTTTATTTAATTAAATACAATTTTCAAAGTAATGTGAATCTAATATATATAATTAATTTAACAACACAAAATGATTAAAAATCCATATATAATTATTTATAAAATCTAAAATATTTTATCTAATTAAATATAATTTTCAAAACAATGTGAATATAATATAATTAAGATGAAGAATTATTTTAAACATTTTTTTTAAGATGAAGAAAAATACAATTTTTAGGTGTAGTTGCATGCCCAAAACACAATCCCCCAAACCAAAGGAAGATTAATCCTTCAAAATCATAACTCAATCCCCAAAATAAGGTTTGTGAATGACCATAACCCAATCATGAGAGTAATGGAAAAAAACCTAAAGGCTCAATGAAAATCATTTAAAATGAAGTGAGCATAGGCCAAAGCCTATCCATCTAAAAAAATCCACCACATTTTAAGGGCCTATCCATCTAAAATATCCACCACATTTTCAAGGATATGGAGACCTTCTTTGGAGAATTTGTCTGTGACCTAGTTCACTTCCTTCAAAGTCAACTAGGTCACAGACATCTCAAAGTCAAAATGCAAGCGTGGAGGAAAAGGAATGACATCTCAGCATGACAGAGTTTCAAACAAGAAATTAACTCAGAATTAAATCGAGTTGTTGAGATATTTTTGAAAGCAACATTTTTAAATATGTCATGCTTGTAAATCCGTGAAGAATTGTAAGGGGTTGCAGATATGGAGTGCTGACTCTTATCTGGCAATAACTGTTATTTATTGTAATAGGACAGAGTAGGTAACCGCTAAGAGTTTGATAGGATAGGTTACAGACAAGACGACGAGAGCTCGAGGAGCCTGTCCTTAGATAGTTTGTTGTTGTTGCATTGTAAAAGTAGATGGTGAGATTATGAGATAGGAAGATAGATATATGTAGAACAGAGTAGAAGAAATACTATGTAATTTGTTTCTTGAATGAATAGAACATGCATAATTGTCCCAAATCCTTGGAGTGTGTTCATTTGATGTATGAATGAATGAATGTTATATTCTGTGTATGTGATTTATTCCATTTCCGTTCATGTATTAGTGTTCGATAAGTTAATAGTATGAAGTTGTGACGAAACTTGATGAGTTTCAATCGTTTCTCTTCTGACACTCGTATGCAAGGTGTGCATTTCGAATGCAAAGAGTGTGTCGATTGAGTCTCAGAGTGACTTAGAGAAGATAAGGGAGAATAAAGGAAACTTAGACCAAATGCAAGGTGTGCACAACGTCAAGAAGTGACCAAGCATCGAAGAACTAGAACAGAGGAATGCCAGGTGGTTGAGAAGAATTTATTTTCAAGAAATACTTCGATATAAGTTATCGAAATCCTGAGAACGTAAGGTGTGTGTGGAAAATAGAAAAACCCTTTAAGGATGAAGCTCAGAAGGGATAGCACTTTTCATAAGTGTTAACAAGATCCAAGAGTCGAACTTGTAGGAGGAGAAAAGGTTCAAAACCTTTGATCACTTAGAAAATCTTCGAAGTCACAGAGAGATCAGAAGCTCAGAAGGAGGAGTGAATGTGGTCGTTGGATCACAGTGCAATGGATAAACAACTGTCTGATCAGAGTAAGGTGCACAAGCCTTAGTGCTTCCCACACTTAGAAGAGAGAGTTCACCAAGGGTTGAGAAATGAGATTTCTGAAACCTGAAGAGTCGAAAAACTGAAGTAGATTCTCAGTCGTCTGATTGCAGGAATAGATCTAAGCCATCAGATTGTTCATGGTAAACTTCAAGCGTCGGATCGCTAGAGTGGATCTGAGCCGTTAGATACCATGAGTCTGGGAAGAAGTAAGTTTGAAAATCAAGATTTTTGAAGCGTAGAGAGCCAAAGGGCCAGAGCGAATATGGATCATTGGATCCAGGAGGACACGTGTCGACATGTCGAAATATCCAAAGGGAGGTGAAGGTAGAAGTGTTGGAACACCCAAAGCTCGAAGAGTCGAGAGTCATCGATCTATAAGTTGATCACAAGCTCTAGGTAAAGTTGTTGTAGAGTTCAGTTGAGAACTGAGACTGTCGAACCTCGAAGACCCAAAGTGATTCTGAGCCATCGGATCTAGGAGAGACGTGGCATAGATACATGCACTCTGGGTAAAGTCCCGAAGAAATCCTTGATCGTTAGATCAAGAGGACACGCGACAGAAATCTGCATACTTCACGGTGAGAGAAAATTTGAGAGATGAAAAGTCTGAAGTCTAGGTACGCGAAGGGAACATGGCCATTGATCTGAGGAGGATAGACGTCATTGGATTAGAGTCTTCAAATAAAGTCCAAAGGAGGAAAGAGTTGAAGTTTGAGATCTCGAGAGTCTGGAGTTCCAAAGTGATCAACACCGTTGATTTCACGGGACAAGTGTCCACAGATCATCAGCTCCGGAGGATTGGAGTATGAAAGAGAGATGGGTTTGAGATTTCAAAACCTCAAAGATCGTAATTGTGAAGAGATCACATCTGTTGATATCAAAGGGACAGATATTTCCCGTGGATTTGGAAGACGTGGATCTAAATCATCAGTTCAGGTAGTATCGTCAAGATCATGAGATCGACGATCCCATAGCATTGCGGGGACAGGGGTTGAGTGGAGTTTAAAACATTGAGGGTAGGTCACAATCCAAACTGTGGTTTCGTCAGAAGGACACGTGGAGGCTTGAGGAGAATTGTGGACCCAAAACTAGTTTGACTTCAAACCGCTTGTGGTCGCACCCACAATCGTGTAGCCATTGCCAAGGTCACATCAAAGAGGGGCCTATCAGAAAAGGAGTTAGCGCTCAAACCTCTGAGAGATTTCACAAGCGCGAAAGGAAAAATCGTGAGTATCATAAGACTGCACCAAAAGGCCGAAAGGACCTATGTTTTATTAATACGTGGGACTATCAAGGTCCTAAAGAGTCGTTTGACTCAGAGAATCGAAGATCCTTTGACTGGGAGGTCGTGCAGCCCTATGGGGGAGTAGGGGGGATGCATCAGGTGGTATCAGAGTTGATTTTGAGTTTTCTTGCAGAGAACAGACAAAAGGAGAAAGAAGGTAAGTTGGTATCAATTGTGGTATAAAGAATTTGTTTTTTGTTTATAAGTGGCGTAGTGCAATCATGCCACCTATGAGGTGTAGAGAGAATGCAGAAATGGAAGAAGAAATGAGGCGACTCCGAATGATACTGGATGCCATGGAAACAACACAGAGGAGAGCACCATACGTTGGAGATATCAGTGGTGTTGAGATCGAAGAAGAAGAAGTCAAAGAAAATGTAGCAGAGGATGTTGCACAATATCGCTTAATAAAAGTTGTTTCAAATATAGGAGCCCGCGAAAGAATAGAGGTACCAATGTATGAAGGAAATTTGGAAGTTGAAGAATTGTTAGATTGGGTACATGCTATGGACAAATACTTCGATTATGAAGATATCGAAGAAGACAAGATGGTGAAGCATGCAATGACAAGACTGAAAGGTCATGCAATGTTATGGTGGGATGAATTGCAAGTCGAGCGCAGGATAAATGGTAAGCATAAAATTAAGAACTGGGATAGGATGGTAGACAAGATGAAGACCAAATTTATCCAAAAGGATTACCAAATCAATATGTTCAAAAGATTTCAAAACCTGAGATAGAAAAGCTGATCGGTGAAGGAGTACACTGAGGAATTTTACAGACTAAACATCAAGGCTGGATAGAAAGAGAATGAAGATGAAAAAACAACCAGATATATCAATGGGTTGAGATATGAAATCCAAGAGGAGATCAGCATGATGTCGATTAGTACAGTGGAGGATGCTTATCAAGCAACCTTGAAAGCTGAAGAAAAATTGGCCAGAAAGAAAAGCTAATGAAATAGAGGAGGAAACTCAAGCAGAGGTAAGGGAACCAACAGAGAGAAGTTCCAGAAGCTGAAGCATGAAGCTGACAAACAACATAGTCACCATGAGAAAGGTGTAAGTTCTAAAGAAGGACAAAATGGTGGAAAAATCTCTTTTTCTAGAGGAAGAGGAAGAGGAAGAGCTAGAGGAGGCGTAGTTAGATTCTATACCTGTGGAAAGCAAGGGCACAAGTCTTGGTAATGTCATGAGAGAGAGAATGAAGGAGGAGGTGAAGAACACATTGTTGAAGCAAAAAACATGTGGAAGCAAAAGCAGCAGAAGGAGGCAGAGGAACCAGTTCAGCGAACAAGTCTGTTCAGAACTGCTTGCAAGAAAAAAGACATCGTTTGCAAGTTTATCATAGACAGTGGAAGCACTGACAATATAGTATCCATGAAGATGGTGGAGAAACTAGAGTTAAAGACAACTGCACATCCAAACCCATATAAGGTATCATGGTTGCAGAAAGGACATCAAGTAATGGTAAGTCAACAATGCCAAGTTGAATTTAAAATAGGAGGTTATAGGGATGAAATATTGTGTGATGTAATTCCTATGGATGTCTGTCATATTTTATTGGGGAGACCATGGCAGTTTGACAGAAAAGTTATTCATGATGGGAGAAATAATACTTATACCCTGGAGAAGAATGGTAGGACACATATGTTGTTGCCAATAGAAGACAAAGAGAAAAAGAGGGAGGCTAGTTCAAGTATAATTCTCATGAGTGGGAAGGGACTCTTGAATGAATTCAAGAAGGAAAAAGAAACGCAGTTTGTTGTGGTGAGGAAGCCTAGGGTTATCCTTACAAATACTTTTGTGGAATATTTTCCTGTAGAAATCCAAGAATGGTTAGAAAACTTTGCTGACATAGTAGTGGATGAGCTACCTCACTCATTGCCACCCATTAGGAGTATAAGCCATCATATTGACCTTATTCCAGGAGCTAGTTTACCAAACAAAACAACTTATAAGTTGACACCTAGAGAGAATCAGGAAGTCAAAAATCAAGTCCGGGAGTTGTTAGATAAAGGTTTAGTCAGGGAAATCCTAAGCCCATGCACAGTACCAACTGTGTTAAGTCCAAAGAAGGATGGAGGATGGAGAATGTGTACAGATTCCTGAGCCATCAATAAGATAACCATTAGGTATAGATTCCCTTTACCAAGGATGGATGATTTGATGGATTGTTTGAGTGGAGCAAACTATTTTTCCAAGATAGACTTGAATAGTGGATATTATCAAATAAGAATGAGAGAGGGAGATGAATGGAAAACAACATTCAATACAAATGAAGGATTGTTGGAATGGTTGGTCATGCCATTTGGGTTGACAAATGCACCAAGCACATTTATGAGATTGATGGATGAAGTGTTGCAAGACTTCATAGGCAAATTTTTCATAGTATATATAGATGACATACTAATCTTCAGTAAGACAAAGAGAGAACACTTAAAACATTTGACATCAGTGATGAAAAAGTTGCAACAAGAAAAATTGTTGATAAATCTAAAAAGAAGTTATTTTATGAAGAAGGAACTCATATACTTGGGTTTTGTGATTTCTTCAAATGAATTGAAGATGGATCCAGAAAAGGTGAGAGAAATAAGAGAATGGTCATCGCCAAGCAACATATTTGAGGTAATAAATTTTCATAGGTTAGCAAGTTTTTATAGAAAGTTTATCAAAAATTTCAGTGGTATATGTGCACCCATGCTGGACACTGTGAAAAATAAACACAAGTCTTTCAGTTGGACAGAGGAAGATGAAAAGAATTTCAAGGTGTTGAAGGAAAAAATCACAGAACAACCAATTCTGGTCTTCCCAGATTTTGGAAAAACATTTCAAGTGAGATGCGATGCAAGTGGATTGGCTATTGGAGCAGTGTTGAGTCGGAATAATAGGCCAGTTGCTTATTTCAGTGAGAAGTTGAATGACGCCAAGAATAATTATTCCACATATGACAAATAATTTTATGCAGTGATTCAATCTTTGAAGAAGTGGAGACACTATCTAATTCCCAAATAATTTGTCTTGTACAATGATAACCAAGCTTTGCAATTTATTACTAGGCAAGAAAAATTGAATCAGAGACATGCAAAATGGGTAGAATTTATGCAGAATTTTACTTGTATTATTAAACATATTGTTGGAACTGCTAACAAAGTTGCAGATGCTTTGAGCAGGATGAGTTTAATTGTACAGGAATTCCAAGTGGAGACCTTAGGGTTTGAACACCTCAAGGATATGTATAGAGAAGATGCGGATTTTAAGTAAGCTTATGAGGCATGAAAGAATCCTTTGTTGGGAGAAAGAAGCCCATGGACTAAATATTTGATCCTGGATGGATTATTATTCAAGGGAAGCCAATTATGCATACTGAAATGCTCAATGAGAGATAACCTGTTGAAAGAGAAACACAGTGGAGGTTTAGTTGGACATTTTGGTCACGATAAGACATTTGCACAACTGAGTAATTCATATTATTGGCCGAGCATGAGGGAAGAAGTGAAAAGGTTTGTAAACAAATGCTGAATTTGTTAGTATGCAAAAGGAAGACAACAAAACACTGGTTTGTATCAGCCATTACTGATTCCAGAAAGGTCGCGGGATGCAATCAATATGGATTTTATTTTGGGATTGCCTAGAACTCAGAGGGAGCGATTCCATATTTGTTGTGGTCGAAATATTTTCAAAAATGGCACATTTTATACCATTCCATAAGACAAACAATGCTACACACATAGCCAATTTGTTTTTCAGAGAAGTAGTGAGACTACATGGATTTCCAAGAAGCATAGTCTCAGACAGGGACACCAAATTTGTAGGAAAATTTTGGAGGACTCTATGGAAAAGGTTGGGGAAAAGATTGTCCTTTAGTTCAACATATCACCCTCAGACAAATGGACAGACTGAAGTAGTAAACATGACTCTGGGAAACTTGTTGATAATTTTAGTCACTGAGCAAGGTCAGTAATGGGATCAGATTAATGCACAAGCATAGGTCGGGCAAGAATGGGATCGATTAATGCACGTTACGATTTGAATTATCAATTCCGCTAATTGGAGCACAAGGAAAAGTCCATTTGAAATTGTGCATGGTATACAACAAAGAGGCCTGGATTAAAGAATTCTGGATCCTCAATCAAGATGAGTTCCGCCGCTGAGCAGTAGAATATTGCAACAAAATGCAAGAATTCCATGACAGAAATGGGGAAGAACAACTACAGTAACAACAACCGAATATAAGAGCAGAGTTGATCAAAAGATGATAGAAGTTCAATTCGAGGTTGGAGATGAATCTTTAGCTCATTTGAGAAAATAAAAGTTTTCAAAGGGAACGCTTAACAAGTGAAAGATGAAGAAGATAGGACCATGCAGATTCTCTAAAATCTCAGCCAATGTTTATGAAATTGAGTTGCTAGACAATGTTGGGATATCGGCGACATTAATGTTAGAGCCATGTATCCTTACGAGACATGAGGCGTGAGAATCGATGATCGTAAATAATTTCGGGAAGAACAATGTCCCACAAATGTAAAAACCTTAAATGGAGAAAATCATTGAACAGAGATGGAAAGAAGACCGTGAGGAAGACATATCCCCGGTTATTTAGTGAAGCGGAAAGATCATCCAATGGAAGATGCAAGTGTTAGGCCTCATTTAACCCGAGACGAAGCATGGAAAGACAGTGCAGAAGATGATGGATAGGAGTCCATGAAAATTTCAACTAGAGGAGTGTGATGTAGGAGCATCGCCTTCAAAGTTAAATGCAAGCTTGGAGGCAAAGGAACGACATCTCAACATGAAAGAGTTTAAAATCAATAATTAACTCAAAATTAAATCGGATTTTGTTAAGATATTTTGAAAGAAACATTTTTAAATATGTCAGGTTTGTAAAGTCATGAAGGATCGGAAGAGCTGCGATATGGAGGTTGACTTTATCCGGGTAATAATTGTTAGCTATTGTAATAGGACAAAGTAGGTAATCGATAAGATTTTGATAGGATAGGTTACAGAGAGGACGATGAGATCTCGTGGATCCATTCCTTAGATAGTTGTTGTTGCATAGTAAAATTTTATGAGATAGGAAGATAGAGATCATTAGAATAGAGTAGAAGAAATACTCATGTTATTCTGTTTCATGAATGAATGAATGATTTAATTGTCCCAAATCCTTGGGATGTGTTCATTTGATGTATGAATGAAGAATGCTATATTTTGTGTATGTGATTTATTCCATTTTCGTTCATGTACGATTGTTCGAGAAGTTGATAGTATGAAGTTGTGATGAAAAAGGATAAGTTTCAATTACTATATTATGACACTCATATGCAATGTGTGCATCTCAAACGTAAAGAGTGCATTGATTGAGTCTCATAGTGACTCAGAGAATCTCGGGAGAAAAAAAGGAAAATTAGACCAAAAAAAGTAAGGTGTGCACAACGTCAAAAAGAGACCAAGCGTCGAAGAAATAGAAAAGAGGAATGCCAAGTGGGCGAGAATAATTTATTTCAATAAATCCTTCATCTAAGTTGCTATCGGGAAATCCTGAGAATGCAAGGTGTGCGTGAAATTGAAACCCCTTAAGGATGAAGCTCGTGAATGGATATCACTTTTCATAAGTGTTAACGAGATCCAAGAGCTCTAATTGAGAGGAGAAAAGGTTTCGAACCTTTTGAACACTTAGAAAATCTTCTAAATCATAGAGAGATCAGAAGCTCGTGAGGAGGAGCGATAGTGGTTTGGATCACAGTGGATGGATCAACAATCGTCTGATCAGAGTAAGGTGGAAGAGACTTAGTGCTTCACACACTCGGAAGAGAGAGTTCACCAAGGGTTGAGAACCGAGATTTCCGGGTCTCAAGAGCCTAAAACCCGGCGCAGAATCTCAGTCGTTCGATCGTAGGAACGGATCTAAGCTATCATATTGTTAGGGGTAAATCTGCTAATCGATTTCCGTGAGTGGATCTCGAGTTGTCACATACGCTGAGTCCGGTGAGGAGGCAAGTTTGGAACCGGATATCAAGCACCTGAGAGCCGGCGGTTGAGAGAATTCGACCATTGATACAAGAGGACACGCCTCGACAAAGTTAGAATATCCAAAGGAGTGTGAAGGTCGGCGGTTGAACGGGCTCAAAGAGTTGAAGAGAATAGAGTCGTCGATCTATAAATGGACACTTGTCAACGTGATTGCGAAAGCCCTGCAAAGTTGTTGTGATATTGAGAATTGAGATCGCCGAACCTCCAAGACTCGGTGATTCGTGAAAGCCGTTGGGTCTAGGAGAGACGTGGCATTGATACATGCACTCCAGGTAAAGTCCCGAATAAATCCTCGATCGGTAGATCAAGAGGACACGTGGAAAAAAATCAGATACATCATGGACAAAAATTTGTTGAAAATTCGGGTTCTGCACGTGAAGGGATCACAACCGTTGATCCAGGAGGACATGTGTTGCGGATTAGAGTATTTGGATAAAATCCAAAGGATGAAAGGGTTTAAGTTTGAGAACCAAGTCTGAAGTTCCAAAGTGATCAACCCCATTAATCAGGACAGGTGTCTATAGATCGTTAGCTTCGAAGGATTGGAGTACATAAGAGAGCTAGGTTTGAGATTTGAAAACCCAAAAGTCCTGGAATTGTGAAGAGATCACATCCATTGATCTCAAAGGGACAACTGCTTGTCGACTTGGAATACGTGATCCAATTGTCGGGCTCAAAGTATTAATAATATCATGGAGATCAATGATCCCCAGAGGAATTGCAAGACAGGAGTTGCACGGAGTTTAAAACATTAAGGTGGGGGGGGGGGGGGCAATCCAAACTATGGTTTCATCAGAAGGAAACGTGGAGGCTTGAGGAGAATTGCGGTCCCAAAAGTAGTTTGAATTCAAACCACTTGTGGTCGCGCCCGCAATCATGTAGTCATCTCCAAGGTCACATCAAAGAGGGGCCTATTAGAAAATGAGTTAGCGCTCAAACCTCTGAGATATTTCACAAGCACGAAAAGGAAAGATAGCGAGTATCATAAGACCACACTAGAAGGCCGAAAGGACCTATGTTTGATTAATACGTGGGACTATCAAGGTCCTAAAGATTCGTTTGACTCAGAGAATCAAATATCCTTTGACCGAGAGGTCGTGCAACCCTATAGGGGAGTAGGGGGGCTGCATCATTTCATGTATCTCATTGTGAGTGAACTGAGTGTAACATTGTATAACTAAGAAACATCATTTAATACATTGACGACGAGTCCAAAGTCACTAAATACTTGAAGATAACCCAAGCCTACTTTTAGTACAAATGTAAGGAAAAGAAAAAGATTAACATACTCCACATAATTATTGGTTCATGACGCAATGTTTTCCTTGATATGAAAATAATTTGAGTCACTTAGATACACCATTATGCCACATCCACAAAAATTGTTGTGAGACACTATGTCAATGAAATACTAGGGAATGGCTTTGTTGACCCAAAGAGAACCCATAGATCAAGAATTTCTTTTTCCATCTAAGGTATTATATAAAATTGTATAGTCCCAACACATGAATAAATGTTTGAAAGGAAGAAATAACTTTATCATCAAATACTATTGAGTTTCTAGCTATCCAAGTTCCCCACATGGCCAAGAAAGGAAGGGCTTTGTAAGGCTTCTGAGAAACATTGGAAAACCAATCATAGAAACATGCTTCAATAGAATCATCGCACCATAGATTGGATAAGTCCAAGTGGATTTCCATTTATTTGCAGACTTTTTGTGAGTATACACAGGAGAGAAATGATGTGAGGTTGTATATTTAATATTTCTACAAAGAAATCATATACCAAGACATGTTTTGTGTCACTTACTTAGCTCTTCTTGGTTCATGATCTTGTTATTGAGTTCCAAACACATCAAAAGAATATATTTAGGGGAACTTTCACTTTCCATAGCTTCTTCCACCACCAGGAAACCTTAACAATCCTAGCACCAAATAGAGCTTCATATCCCACCTTTACAGAGTAGCAACCACATGCCACATTATACCACAAAATGAGCCCATCCTCTGATGTGGAAATCTTAATGTGATCCTTTTGAAGATAATACAAGTATTTTTTCCATCCAATTGACCAAGCCCTTACTAGGTGCAACTCACTAACACTCAGCTAGCCTTGGTCCCATATACTAGTAGTAACTAGATTAAAGATTTTGTTTGATGTAACCTTACCAATCAACTAAAAGTAGTGGACCAAATAATCATAAAGAAAAATATGTCTATCACAACTTGAAATGGCATTGGAACCACCTCTACCCTAATATCCATTACCCACCTTCCAAGCTAGAAAGGACCCAATCACAAGGAAGTCTATAGTCAGTGCTTTCCATTGGTCGGAAACATTTTGGATGATTCTCTTCTCTTATGTAATACAATCCAAAAATGTATTCGGAGGAATATACTTTTGGATCAATATCCTTTTCCAGATATTTTCATTAGTGATCATGAACTAGAGAAATTGTGTGGCTAGTGACTTTCCAAAGAGATGGATGTCCTTCATCCCCCATCCCCCCTAGGCCTTTGGAACTGCAATCCTTCTCCACTTAACCCGATGAGAGCCTTTATATTCACTTCTTCCTTGCCACAAAAATTTCAAGAATATTTCCTAATTTGTTTTAATATGCCTTTTGGAATATGGGCAAGAGTATGCTGATAAATTGAGATGGCCTCCAACACATATTATACCAGAACTAGTCTCCCACCTCAAGATAACCATCTTTACTCTAGTGTGATATCCTCTTCTCCACTGTCCTTGTCATCCATAACTAATCTATCTTGGAATAGTTAAATTGGGTTTCAAGTAGAACCCCAAATACTTAAATCCTTCACTAATATCAGAGGATCAAAATTATAAATATCAGTTCATGGAAAAATAAATATCCTCCAATAGTTTATATGTGAATAAATATGATTTAGCTTCATTTAATTCCATACCAGTAGCCTTTTTATAAATAAGGAGAACATCCTTCAAAACCTCAAGTTCACATTCTAGACCAAAACAAAAGAGTAAAACATCATCAACAAAGAACAAATTGGATAACTCTCTCCTCTACCAATCATGATTCCCTTCACCAAACTTATTCTTCTTGCATCATCCAGTATTCTATTAAGACCTTCAATAACAAGAAACAAAAGGTAGGGGAAATCAAACAACCTCGATGAATCCCCCTCAAGGATATAAAAAATCTGATGTTTCATTGTTAATTAATACAACAAAAGAAACCGAAGAAACACATGCCACGATCCACTTAACAATGGGAAAAGAGAAACCAAGATGTAATAAAAACAAACATAAATAAATCCAGGAAAATTTATCATAAACCTTAGATAAATAATTTTTTATAACTACAACCAGATCATTCGAAAGTTTGACAGAGTGTAAACCTTCTTGTGTAGAACCTATGGCTTTTGGATTTTCCTACTCTCCATAAAATTAAATTGTTTAGTAGAAAGTATTTATATAATAGTGGTTTGAGTCTAAAAACCAAAACCTTGGAAATAATTTTGTAAAGACAATTACACAATGAAATTGATTGAAATTCATCAAAGGTTATTGGGAAATCCACCCGTCAATGTGCATGTGGTGGATATGGAATTTTCATAGAAAAACTCTAGACAATATACTACAAAACAACAAAACAAAATGTTTTTAATAAAATAAGAAATCGAAACTAAAGAAACACATTTATGAAGAGAAAAATGTTCATCTCACTTTGGACATGTTGATTTATCATCATCTCCTTTCCTACATCGACTTGTTAGCAGTGAGATTCACCCTCATACTACTAGAGGATAAGCCCAGTACCCATCAAATAATTTTGTAATGGTCAATTTATGATAAAATGTCAAATGGAAAAAACTCAGTATAACAATGCTCAAACATAGAAATTTCTAGGCAAGATGCATAAGCAAGTGAGGTCTTGGATAACTTCAGTCAATGATTTAAAGATAAGTGTGGGTAGAAGGAAGAATTTAATGAGAAGGATTAATAATTATACTATGAGAATCATGCCTTACTAGCAGACAAATGAGGAAAAATCTCAGACATAAGAACTTCTTTGATCTAAAGTTTAGAACATTGATAACAATTACAACATCATCACAATTGATGCAGACCCCCTACCTCAGCAAGGTCCATTGACCTCCCGGTCTTTGGATCGCTCTTTTCCCTGAGCCGAAATGGCTCTTGGAGCTCCTGCTGGAACCCTTTGAATGAATCCACAGGTCCCTTTGTCCTATGGCACAGGCCTTGAGAAAACCTGCGCACTCACCCCCTTTTCAGTGCTCTTCTCTGTTCTGAGCCAACACACACCTCGGCGTTGATTCCTTTCCAACTAGCCCCTTCCTATATGGTGACCTCAAGGTATGACCCAAGGCTTAAACAACACTTCTTTCACG
This sequence comes from Picea sitchensis, assembly GCA_010110895.2. Lineage (NCBI taxonomy): Eukaryota > Viridiplantae > Streptophyta > Pinopsida > Pinales > Pinaceae > Picea > Picea sitchensis. The sequence goes on from SNQJ01S0025132.1 coordinate 121,386, forward strand.
TTTTGGGGTTTCAGGACTCTTGCATGTGAGCTCTCCCAGGCTCCTTGTCCTTCAAATCGCTGAACCCCGAAATAGAGCCTAGCTCCCACTAGCTCCTACCTTCACTCCTGACCAACAAATATGATCGGGACTTTTCCGAAAAGGAAATTTTGAATTTCGCGACTTCTCGAATCTTGATGTAAGTTCCCTCAACTCTTCAACCTCCGAAACCCGAAATGTCAATGAAGGTTGACTTCTCCAATGTGACGAGTACATGTCACCTGTTTCCCACTAATTTCGGCTTTTCGGGACTTTTGAGTGAACAACCAACAGTTGTTCCTCTTCCCCTATGATTCCCTGAATTTCAAAATTTCTCCTTTGGCGAGATCAATGGCCTTTCAAGATTTTTGCCGAACCTTGACCACTCCTTTGACTTTCGTCGCTCGTATCCTCTGACTGATACTTGGGACCCACCTTTCGGTGTTTCTCTCTTCATGATTTCGGGATTTGTGTTGACCATGCAACTCTACCTCTTGAGTCCTGAAACTCTGAAACCCAATAGGGGTCCAACGGATATTGTCCCTCAACCTTTAGGGAATTTTTCCTTTCGCTCTTCAAGATTTCGCGACTCGCGAAAATCCACAGCAGAGAGTTTCCTTACCTTTCGAAACTCCGATTTACGAATTCTCAAAGCCTCATCTCCCACGTGATCTACGACTGAGATCTTCCTCGATACGATGACTCTGTATCTTTTGAGATTTCACAAACCGAGAGTTTGAAACTCTCGATTCCAAAATCACAGCCTCCTCTACTTCCCGAACCCCGAAATGCCAAAATGTCAAAATGGGCTCAACGACGATTAGTCCCTAACCAAATCTTGGTCCATGTGCCTTCTTCCTCCATGACAACAGCCCTACTCCAAAGACACGTCGCATTTCATGACTTTGGGGTTTTCAACGCTAAGTGCTTCAGCTCCTTGTCATCGAAATTGCCGAAATGTCGAACCCTGAAATGTCGAATGTTGAAATTCCACTCCAAAGGGGGATCAACAGCTCCTGTTGCTTCTCATCCAATGACCACGCCTCCTCCTGATATTTTGAACACTAAAAGAGGCTTAGTATTAACTTCCTCACAGATCTGTGGGATCTAACGGCCTACGAGATTTCACACTTCTCCACAAAGCGTCTCCACCGTCCATTTCTTCTCTTTTGTGCGGCTTCCAGAGATTAAACTCCGTGTGTCTTCTCTCGATCCAACGGTTGTCGGATATCGATGCTAGATCTGACGGCCCAAATCTAATCTTCTGCGCTCTTTCCTAATATTGTCTGGGTGTGAAACTCGACGGTCCAGATCTCGTCTCTCCAACTGATCTAATGACAAATGTGCTCCTTCCTGAGCTTGAGAAATTCCTCCCTCCCCTTGGGACATTTTCTGAAGTTTCAAAGGCCTCGATCTTTGCTTCTTCTGCGAGCTCAATTCCTTTGGATATCGCCTGTGTTCTAGGAATACTATCCCTCCTGAGCTTTTTCGACTGTGAAAACTCAAAGGGTTTCTCGACCTTCTTCTCACTCTGTTGTTACTCTGTGTGCTAAGGCACTATCCTTCCTGAGATTTGTTTACCTGAGCCTCTAGGGGACTCGCCCTTTTGTGTCCTCAAAGGGAAATCTGGTGTCCTCCTGACGATCTTCTGCTCAAGCCCTCCTGGATGAGCTTAATAGAGTATTCAGTAACTCTGTGAGTGTCTCTCCTTGACACTTCTTTTCCCAATAGAACTCGAAAAGAGTCCTTCTGTGCACTCCTTGCACCTCTGCTGATGAAGGTTCAACGCTATCCCTCTTGATCTTTCCTGAGGTTGTCTCACCTCTGTCAACGCACACCTTGTGGACTATGTGCACTCTTTGCACTGAGAAACTCAAAGACGAGAAGAAATTGAAACTTATGAATTACTTCACTAGTTATGGATTTAAAACATGAAATGCATAAAAACATGCAAACACATATAGACAATTCATGGCAGGAAAAACTGTTGTTCTATTAATTCAGAAATGCCTCTACAAGGTGTTTACAAAGGTTGGATTGTAACAAGTCTCAGCTCTCTCTCGAGACCTCTCTGCTCTGGTCTCTCCTCCTATCTCTCTCTACTCGAATTTCTTTTTTTTACAAAATGAGGGCTCCCATGAGCTTATCCTCAACCACCGTCTCTGAGCTATCGCTATCACAGAGTGGCTCCTACGGATACATTACATAAATGGATGTCGCAGACCTGACTGATGTGGACTTAGATGCATGTAACCATTAAAGGAAACCTTAACCACTACCTGTACAAAGGCGTGGTCTGGCATTAAAAGCCTTACAACATTTATTGAAATTTCAAATTTCAAAATTGAGAGGGTTGTGCCTCTCCCTTTCTCCATTAAATGCATGTTGGATGTGCTGGTTGGCTGGCATGCTATTGACATGGAGCGATGCTCCTGCATCAACAATCAAGCATGCATTGTAACACAACTATAATATCTCAATTGAATCATTCAATGATGATAAAATAAGAGTCAGAAAAAAGGAATATGATGGAAAAGAAAACTGACTTCTATTAGACAAAATGTCTTAGATCTCATACATAAAAGCCAGAGTATGGATCTATTACATCAAAACATTACATAAGGGAGTCTATGCTCAACCATTTGAACCTAAAAATGTCATTTTAATGCTGCATTTATTTTCTAAACAATGAGTTACAATATACAATTCGAGTTGGATCCTATAACATAGGATTCTCCCACTTAACACTAAAAATCTTACATCTATACAAGTGGAAAAATCAAACTGCTGAAAACAGGGAAAATGTTGGTAACCATCCTAACACCATAATATTTGCATAGTGAGGTGTTACTTGTGCACATCTCCTTCACTGCCATGTGTCCACCAGCTCCAACTAACCTCCAAGCATCTGTGCTAAGCTCCACTAGCCACCCGGTGACCGTTGATTCTCTCAAGACCCATCAAAACAGGAATTGGCAGTGAATATTGAAGTGTTGATTGTATCCACCAGTTCGTATGGGATTTCACAACGAATTTCATAGCGAATTATGCAACGCCCTCATGTGTAGACCATTTCGCATCAGATTATGTAGCGAGGTTGCATTTTCTGTCTGACTAGATTATTTCATAGCGCATTTCACAGTGAATTTGCAGTTTATGTATGGTGTGGAGCATTTCGTAGCGAAATTGCAACTTTGTCTGTGTATATCATTTCTCAATTCCAGGCACTATGAAATGTCTTGTAGTTGTCTTTGTTGTGCATTTTGAGCCAAAAATACCCAAAAACCTTAGCTAAAGGTGTATAAGCTTGTAGAAGACTCCTAAGCAGGTATAATCATGATACTTCCCACAAAAACTTCAAAATGCAAGGATGACCATATTCAAAATTGAGAGTCTTTTAGCCACTCCATTTCAACTCCTTAGTCTAGTACTTCTTCTAGTTGTAGCTTGAGCTAACACATACAGATTTCTTTGAGCGAACTCATGTTTGAAGGGTTGTAACTCCAGCTTGAAATTTCTGATCTGAGATTGTAAATATATGTTCTTCCAATATAGATTTCTAAGCTGCCTATGAAGGGGCATAAATCTCCTTGCCTATGGTTTCTAGATACATATACATCAACTCCTTTAACTTCTTCCTCCCAGCCAGTCCTTCTCCCTTCAAGTGAGCCATCTCCTTTCTTCCATCTCTGAGTTGTTTGATCAGTCTCTTGAAGGTAGAGTTATCAAGGGGAGTGGTGATGTCTATGAATTCAACTTGTTTTTCAACATTCTCAATTTTACCCTTGCCATTCCTCTTGAAAGGAGCTTCTGTTATGATCTCTTGTTCAATAGTTTCCTTCTTGGTTGATGACCTGGTTAAGGGCCTTCTAGTTTTAGTCTCAACTGTAGCAGGAGGTGAGGGGAAGAGTAACCTTCTCCCTTTTTTTCCTGTTGTTTTAGATGACATAATTTCTTCTAATTATGGAGCTAGTTGGGGTGAAAATTCCCTTTTTGGAGAGTGATGAGCTCCCCCTTCTTCTTCTTCTTGTTCCTTAGGAGCCTCATTATATTTAGAAATGTGTTTTTCCTTTCTTTTTTTGCTTGTCTCTATGTGGACAACAATATCAATTTTCAAAGGGATCTTCCTCTTAGATTGAAAAGTACGGGATACATTTAATTGCATATGTACAAAGGCAATGAACGACTCCTAAGCTATGTTTCTCTTCTTCAACTCTTCCAATGAACTACTCCCAAGCAATGTTTATCTTCTTCAAATCCTCCATCACAAGCATCCTAATCAATCCTAAGTAAAAAACATTTGTGTCCACAACCTTGGACTTTGCTTGGACCCTGTCAGCCATTTTCCCCATACTCCTAAACAAATAGAAAGGGATGTTCATGAGGTATTTTCATGTGAAGTGTAGAAAAAGTGTAATGTGGTATTGGTAAATCATATTGAATCTGCCTTCACAGGTAAAACATCTCTGGATCACCTTTAACATCTTGTCAAATCCCTCAACGAAGTGGCTCCTAGGCACTCCCTTTGATAGGTTATCTCCCTGACACTCTGGTTTGAGGAACTCTTTAGAGAAGGCTTCATTAAGAGTCATGGATTTAAACCATCTTTCACCAATTTTGGGTATCTCAGTGGCTTCTTCAATGGTGGTTTAATATACCTCCCTTTCAAGGGTTCCCACCTTGGTTTTAGTGCCATCAAAATTTAAGGAAAACTCTCTAGCTACCTCAGGGTGTCCCCTCTGCATATTCTGACAGAAATTTAAACATTCAGCCCTCTGAAAGACCTCTATGATCATAGGTTCAACATCAAACAACTTCATAACATAAGGCTCGGTCCTGACTACACTCCCACCCTTGTGAGCCTTCTTCTATTGTGGTGTATCCATTTGCTATTATAGGAGGAAAAACAATACAATAACCTGAGAGATATGACAGGCCAAACAAAGAACAAAGGTCTTATGGTTTGGAATGATGGTCTTTTTCAAAACTAGCTTCTTTTAAGGCTTCAGAGATTTCCCGTGACATCCCCAAAAAATAAAATATTTTTGAAATTTAAATTTGTTGGAAAATTATTTTGTTTTTAGTAAATTCGAATTTGGAAAAATGTTGCTATTTATGGCAATCCCGAATTTGATATTTGTAATTAATTATTATGGTTGTTGGGCAGAGATTTGATTTGATTCAACTAACTATTTGACTATGACACTTGTATAAAAACATAATATTTATATTGATTACAAGAGGACAAATGGAAAATCCATGTTAAAATCAGTTGACCATGACTCCATGAGTGGGGAACATGTTGGAACTACCTCTAGGATGATTATTACAAGTGGAAAATCAGTGATTTGGCCATTGGCAACCCCTGAAAATCAAGGATTTAGAAAGCTGTGAAAATTCCCAAGGGAGGGAAAAGACGTAGGAAAATTGATAAATAGCATATGTGAGGAGGCAGGACGCTGCCAAGTATACTAGGAAAATACTATGGAATTTATTGTTGTTATGAACACTACTGTTGGAGTGTGAGGCAAGAGGAAACTACTGGAATTGCAGAGCATTGCTGAGGAGGAGTTTTATTTTCCAAGTTTGCCCTCATGGATTCATGGTCATGCTAGGGGGTGAATCGGACAAGTGATTTTGGCTGCCCTATTCTACAGTTGGGAGGAACGTCGTTGTTCCGTTTGTTTTCTAACGAGTTAGTTCAGATATGTCCTCTTAACCCTCCTCTGTTTAAAATCATTAAATGGCTGGTGTAATGCATCTCTTAATCATGAATTGAGTAATATTATGGACGAAAGATCGAAATCAAAATGTGATTATCTCTGTTGTATTTTATTGTTGGGTAAATACTAAATTTCCATCAATCTACTAGTTGCGAGAATATGCATGGTTAAGTCCCTAAAGAATAATTTCCTATGGGTTAGTTGATTGTTGTATTAGGGTAAAAGCGGTAGACAAATCCCCACAACCCAATGGTTCTTACCGTAATGAACTAATTAAGTGTGCATTGTAAACGGAAATTGAATAATGGAAATATACATAGATATAGACGTATGCTTATATTTTCCTGTAGGTTATGACCTATACAGAAATACAATAAGTAAACGAAATCATTTTTTTTTATATACATATTAAACATTATGTTATCTAAGTACGCAAATTCTTTGGATGAATTTATGTATGAAAAGTAATCAAAAGAATTGCAAAATTCTCTACAGAAAGACTTAGAGTACACAGAGTATAAATATTTCAGTCGATTTGGTCTAATTATGTACATGTTAAAGCACTGGAATAAATTGGAAATAACATCGTTTAACACAGAGCCAATTATGGAATGTAATATGAAGCGCGCGAAGGCCCTAAATGAAAACGAAATCATTCTGGAACCCCTGTGTGTACATATGCTCGGGTAACATCCACAATGTTATAAAACAATAACAAAAATCGCCTCTGTGTCTGTAATAATCTGATAAGTAATGAAATAAACAACAAACTCTATTCGACTACAATGTAATGGTCTACTTTCAAGAAGTTATATTGATATCAGAATACTTTTGATAGTTAGAATTTAACCATTCTATATTTCTCTACTTTCATTATGCGACATGCAAAGAGAGTCCTGAATCTTGAATTAATTAAACATAAGAAAAAAGTACGAGCCCATATTTAGGGTAGGTATGAAACTACACAGCCGATGAAATTATAAATTGTTTATATGGTACATTATCGTTTCCTTGCTAAACAAGAATCGATCTTCAAATGGGGTACATTACAGTTTCAGTCCGAGGAAAAAATTTGACTTTTTCATACAGTACAATTAAATCCCTAAGGGTTTGTGTTAAGGAACCTGAGTACCTTTTCCCATGAAAGGATGGCCGAAATTCTGAAGGTTCGAAGACTTCTATCCTACAAAGGAAACAAGAAGTCGTTATTAGCATTTGTCTTGGGTAGAAAAGTAAATACAACTAAAATGGCAAGGCAAAATGTTTATAGCGAACTAGAAATTTAAAGAAATATATAAAATCGGAAATATACTTATCTTGGTCATGGCATAGGCCGCTACTCATCCCAAAACAAAGGAATCCAACCTCGAACTTGATGGGGAAAGGAAGCCAGTATCGATCTGATGGGTTCCTCGCAAAAACAGGTTGGAGGCCCCATCATTAAAATGCATTGTATAAAGTCCTCAAAAATAAGGAAGAAGAAAAACTTACGCATCCGAAGTAAAACAGAGAAAKACTGATAGGGTTTGAACTAATCCAAAAMTGCAGCATAAAATTTAATATCTACATCTGACCACACCCGAGAATCCAACCAAATAGTAATCACACTTTTCAGAATGCTATAAGTGCCATGGATTATAGGTTCGGTTCGTTATATCGCCAATGTATTTCTTTAGAATCCTTTCGGACATAGAATTAACCTCTGAATGAAAGTACATAAAAACCCTTTCATATCTCTCTCAAACTAACAGGTGGTCTGTCACGAGTTACCCTGTTCCTCAACCTTCGAAGACATGCCCTGGGTAGAATTCTATCCTACCCAGTTCCATTCGGAGATAACAGGGGTCCAAAATTTAGATAACAACAGTTTTAGAAAGGGTTGAATCGAAAGACAAAAGAAGGATACGATGAAACCTTCAATGAATAACAACCCCATAACCTGCCAGATAGACTATGCCAGAATGAAGGACAACGAAGAGGTCCCGGAAGGGTTTGGAGTCTTTCATTACTGAAGGGAAGTTTCCCCAGTAGATTTCACATCTGGGGTTGTAAGACCACTAACAAGTCATAGGAGTAAACTGTCATGGGAGAATCATAACCAGAGCCACAGTCAAAAGAAGGAAGGAACCCTTCCACCTTAAGTAAATCCAAATTCTTCTGTAAAAAAATGCTAAGGTTACAGAGGGTTGCAATCTTACTAAAGTAAACGGGTAGGGACGCCTGGTTTCCACCTAGTGGGTACCACTGTGCGTTAGAAACTTCCCTCGCGAAGAAAATACAGAGGTGTCTGTAGGAACAAAACACTAAAAGACTATGAGAATGCCGATGGAATAACTCATAAACCTGAACCACCCTTAATGCACAGACTAAAGGAGGCTAGTACGATGGAGGGTTCTACCCATGTGAAGAGGATTAGATGGCATACGCCTATCGGCCAAGGGGTCAAATGAAACTATCGGTTTTTGCATTCACTCCAAAATTCATTAAAGGCCGGACCAGAGCTTTAACTCCCGCCTATCAAGGTTTTGACCTCACATTAAAGGCACATGAAACTAAGGAGGGTCCCCTCCCGACTTAACCAACTAGAAAGGTGAACCACATCAGCGATGAGACCTGTTAGCATCTTGTCAGAAGATAACCATCATGCAGTTAATTCGCTTAAGCTAATGGGTTCGAATAGTGTCTCACAGTTTTAACCTTTTTCTTTTAATAGCGACCAATAGATCGTTAACCAACCTGGGGCTTAATTCAAATACAGGGATTTTAAAAAGAATAATGCCAACACTTAGGATAAGCCTATAGCCTAAGTGCTAGGGTATGTATTTCTATATACATTTGTGGTGGATGGTTTGAACCTTGCCCCTGTTAAATACTATTGAGACCCCCTTGTGGATAAGTTTAAGAATTATTTTGCGTAGGAAAGAATTTTGGGGTCATGAATCCTAAGTCCTCCATAGTCCAAGTTCTGTATAGTAGTATGACACGTATAAATGTTTGGAATCTTTAGGACTTACATAAATGTTAGAGTAATGGACGATTATCTTAGCATGACCTAGACACCTATATGTTGGCTGATTAAAATGTCAACATGGGTAATCATAGTATAAGAAACTTATCAAAGTTTAATAATAGAGAAAATGGTCATTTTATCCTAAGGACGAATCTATCAAGTTAATTAGGATTAATGTTCCAGAGTTTTTTTTTTATGTCAAAATTAAGGTATATTACATTTCCTGTATATTTGACTTCTCAGCTTATGAAAGGGAAACTGATGGTTAAGAAATGGAATAAAACCCTTCAGGAAAAAGGATATGCAAGGAAGAAGTAGTTGTGAATGTTTTAAGATAATAATTTTCCATCATTTGCAAGGTCATCGCCATTTAAATCTGCAAGGCTCTTTAAATTTTCAACATAGACAGATTTTAGACATGAAATAACAATTGAAAATCTAAAGGAAATGAGTTGATGCAGGTTATGTTATTAGAGGAGAATGGTGTTGAGTTTGATACATAGACTCACAGCACTAGAACAAGGGATCCGTAGCATAATTCGTAGCAGATTTCGTAGTATAACAACAAGGGCCAATAAAGAGATAGGCACAATGGCTATGATAGTAAGCTTGGCTCAATTGTAGTAGAAGAGGCCAAAAATAATGCAACTAGCTGAGAATTGGTGATAGCAAAGGTAAAAGAGGCAGTGCATAGGAGGGGAAACACAAGCATAGTCTTAATCCAGATCTCAAAAAATTAAGAATTATTGGTTATTAGTTGTTTTTTTACAAAAAAATTAAGAATTATTGGTTATTAGTTGTATTTTTTACAAAAAATTAAAAATTCTTAGTTGTTTTTTTACAAAAAAAAATAAAAAAATTATTAATTATTAGTTGTTTTTTGACAATCCACATTATCGACCTCATTAAAAAATTAAAATTTTTAAAAACTTTTAAGCAATGAGAAATTTACATCCCAAATGTTTTTGATCCATATAGATACTTAATAAATCCCAAATTAAATTGATCTACACTAATTTGTCAGTAACAAATTGCAAATCTTCACAAAATCGTGCCCATTTTAAATAGCATTCTTATACTTTTTTTTATTTCACCATTTCATTTCATTTACACTTGGTTCCAACTACTCACTAGTCTAGGTGAATCCTTGGAACCAAGTGTAAATGAAATGAACAAAACCAAGTGTAAATAAAATGAACAATAGTTATTCATTAATTAAAGATGCCTTCATACATGTTACCTACTGATCCGGATTTATGTAGGAACACAATGAAATGCAGAAATACACATAAACGCAGAGATGCAGCGGAAATAAGACTTTATTTCATTAATCACAAATGACTGAAATCTGCTTACAGAATGGAAATAAA